>JAWQFJ010021775.1:62500-72500 GCA_034096865.1 Theodoxus fluviatilis
AAGGGAGGGGAAAGATGTTGGAGCTAGGGAGGGGAGAGATGCTGGAGCTAGGGAGGGGAGAGATGTTGGAGCTAGGGAGCGGAGAGATGTTGGAGCAAGGGAGGGGAAAGATGTTGGAGCTAGGGAGGGGAGAGATGTTGGAGCTAGGGAGGGGAAAGATGTTGGAGCTAGGGAGGGGAGAGATGTTGGAGCTAGGGAGGGGAGAGATGTTAGAGCTGGGGAGAGGAGAGATGTCGGAGCTAGGGAGGGGAGAGATGTTGGAGCTAGGGAGGGGAGAGATGTTAGAGCTGGGGAGAGGAGAGATGTTGGAGCTAGGGAGGGGAGAGATGTTGGAGCTAGGGAGGGGAGAGATGTTAGAGCTGGGGAGGGGAGAGATGTTGGAGCTAGGGAGGGGAGAGATGTTGGAGCTAGGGAGGAGAGAGATGCTGGAGCTAGGGAGAGGAGAGATGTTGGAGCTAGGGAGAGGAGAGATGTTGAAGCTAGGGAGGGGAGAGATGCTGGAGCTACGAAGGGGAGAGATGTTGGAGCTAGGAAGGGGAGAGATGTTGGAGCTAGGGAGGAGAGATGTTGGAGCTAGGGAGGGGAGAGATGTTGGAGCTAGGGAGGAGAGAGATGCTGGAGCTAAGAAGGGGAGAGAGGTTGGAGCTAGGGAGGGGAGAGATGTTGGAGCTAGGGAGGGGAGAGATGTTGAAGCTAGGGAGGGGAGAGATGCTGGAGCAAGGGAGGGGAGAGATGTTGGAGCTAGAGAGGGGAGAGATGTTGGAGCTAGGAAGGGGAGAGATGCTGGAGCAAGGGAGGGGAGAGATGTTGGAGCTAGGGAGGGGAGAAATGTTGGAGCTAGGGAGGGGAGAGATGTTGGAGCTAGGGAGGAGAGATGTTGGAGCTAGGGAGGGGAGAGATGTTGGAGCTAGGGAGGGAAGAGATGCTGGAGCTAGGGAGGGAAGAGATGCTGGAGCTAGGGAGAGGAGAGAGGTTGGAGATAGGGAGGGAAGAGATGCTGGAGCTAGGGAGGGGAGAGATGTTGGAGCTAGAGAGGGGAGAGATGTTGGAGCTAGGGAGGGAAGAGATGCTGGAGCTAGGGAGGGGAGAGATGTTGGAGCTAGGGAGGGGAGAGATGTTGGAGCTAGGGAGGGAAGAGATGCTGGAGCTAGGGAGAGGAGAGATGTTGGAGCTAGAGAGGGGAGAGATGTTGGAGCTAGGGAGGGAAGAGATGCTGGAGCTAGGGAGGGGAGAGATGTTGGAGCTAGGGAGGGGAGAGATGCTGGAGCTAGGGAGGGGAGAGATGTTGGAGCTAGGGAGAGGAGAGATGTTGGCGGTAGGGAGAGGAGAGATGTTGGAGCTAAGAAGGGGAGAGATGTTGGAGCTAGGGAGGAGAGATGTTGGAGCTAGAGAGGAGAGATGTTGGAGCTAGGAAGGGGAGAGATGTTGGAGCTAGGAAGGGGAGAGATGTTGGAGCTAGGGAGGGGAGAGATGTTGGAGCTAGGGAGAGGAGAGATGTTGGAGCTAAGAAGGGGAGAGATGTTGGAGCTAGGAAGGGGAGAGATGTTGGAGCTAGGGAGGGGAGAGATGCTGGAGCTAGGGAGGGGAGAGATGTTGGAGCTAGGGAGGGGAGAGATGTTGGAGCTAGGGAGGGGAGAGATTTTGGAGCTAAGAAGGGGAGAGATGTTGGAGCTAAGAAGGGAGATATTGGAGCTAGGGAGGAGAGATGTTGGAGCTAAGAAGGGGAAAGATGTTAGAGCTAGGGAGGAGAGATGTTGGAGCTAGGGAGGAGAGATGTTGGAGCTAGGGAGGAGAGATGTTGGAGCTAGGGAGGAGAGATGTTGGAGCTAGGGAGGAGAGATGTTGGAGCTAGGGAGGAGAGATGTTGGAGCTAGGGAGGGAAGAGATGTTGGAGCTAAGAAGGGGAGAGATGTTGGAGCTAGGGAGGGGAGAGATGCTGGAGCAAGGGAGGGGAGAGATGCTGGAGCTAAGAAGGGGAGAGATGTTGGAGCTAGGGAGGAGAGATGTTGGAGCTAGGGAGGAGAGATGTTGGAGCTAGGGAGTGGAGATATGCTGGAGCAGAGGAAGGGAGAAGGGTGAGATATTCACCTCAGGGAGATTTTCCGAATTGGCTCACTGGAACTATCCCGCCATCGTGGCAGCTTGATTGAGAGGCGTGGCGAACGGTGTTTTTAGGCGTACGGCGAAACACAAATCATGGGTCCATAGAATGAATGAATGAATGAATGCACACATGGAATTTCACGTCCATCCATTAACCGTTGTGGCAATGTAAGGTCCTTGACTATAAAATCACTAGAGCTGGTTAGAGTAAGGGCAAATTAAATCTTGATTTCCTTAGTCATTTGTCTTAAATAAATCGCGTAAGAAGACGCGGTGGGTCTGTTCCTGCCCCTCAATCCATAAGAGATTTGGATCAAGCATTCCCGACGTTATCACATCCTCAATTCCTATTCAAAAAGATGTTCACTCCATCACGGCAGTTGAGTCTGCAGTCCATCAGTTAGCTTTTAGCCGAATATTACCGAGGTGCGCGGACCAACAAACTCTTCTTGTGACTTGCAGAGAAAATAAAATAGCATTGATTATTTGGTCTACTTTACTTAATCCCATGACATCGCTGAGCGTTTGACTGATTAAACTGAAAATCACAATAACTCCGTCTACAAAAAAAGAAAGAGTATCGCTCACATAAAAATCAACGTAAACATGTTTGACTCTAAATAGCCATTTCCGTAACACAGCCCGGAGCCAATGTCATTGCGTGTGCACACACAGCGGCTCCATTCTTTGCAGCTTCGTGGAAAGCCCATCCCACAGCAACTGATAGCAAACCACACGAATGACCAGCAAAGTAGGTCCAAGTCAGCAGGAGACGTTGTGCAGACAGGCAGGTGTCGGGAAGGGAGGGTCTGCACCGGCCGATAAAGCTCCCCGCAAACCTTGGTGGAAAACTCCTTTCCACTAACTACCGTGGAAGCAACGGCCAAGATAAGTGACAACTGCAATCGTCGCTGACACTTTCACATTCAGCCACAAACAGAAATCGGCTATTTCCACATCCCGACCCGGAGATAATGTCCCAACTCGTGACCTTGGAAATAATACCTCAGGTTCCGAATTTAGTCAAGAGCCCCCAGGCCACGTGAGAAAGCTCCCCTCTGTTGACTGGCCCGCTGGCCACGGGAGGGACAGAATATCATTCACTAGCGGCTCACATGTCTGGGTTGAAAGTACACATCAATCTCGGTGCACAAGAGAAGCTTGTATATTTGTACAGAATTCATTGCCCAGCCAGACTGGATAATACCACAGTAATGGAAAAAAAGCTATCAGGCACGAGATCTTCTCCACCCATCTTCTGTAACCAGACACTGACATATTTGATGAGAGAGGGTGTCTTCAGTGAGGCCAGTGCAGGCCCGCCCCCGCGTCTGACAACACAGGCACAGTCTCCCTACCCACAATGCCTTTCACGTGTAATTGCCTCTGCGTGGGCTGTTTCCCCAATCAGAGACCCACCCATTCACGATATCGTGTCGTTCCCCCCATGGGAAGCCCACACCCCTGGCACAATGTATCATCCATGGCTTTGCAAGTGAAAGTTTTCTTTCTAGAACGGACAGGAAGAGTGCACAATCCATGAAATACGTAGATTGCACACACCGAGGAAGCAGACACCCCTAGGGAATGTCGCATTGATCTATAACGTGCCTCTGCAGTATATCCTCTCTTTACATCAAGAACACTGGTTCCGTGCCTTTTCTTGTCTTACACTCCTTGGCACAGTGGAACACATCGATAAAAAGCCTAGCAAAAAACAGCCAGGCAATGCAATGTTAAACTAGTGCAGTTCTTTCGGGGGAAAATGCATACTTTTTATTGGCGATAGTCCAAATGAACCCAGTCATCCTTGGAGGAAATGTAACCTCACATCATAATCACGCATATCATTGTGGATTCCCCCTTCCCAAAACATTTTCACCATGCTTTGCTTATGCACCATCCAACATCATCGTCGTCGCCGTCGTCATTATCATCATAATCATCATCATTGTCGTCGTCCTCATCGTTGATATCGTCGTCGTCCTCCTCTGCCGTCATCTTCTCCTCCTCCTTTTTCTTTTCCATTTACTTACCATCAATTCCACATTACAACGACTTCGTACCATCATCACCATTATGATTATTACTGTGCATTATTCTCGTCACCTGAGCTCTTTAGAATTCCAACAATTATGCCGTTCTGGCACACTCACATTATGTCGGTTAGTGGGTCCGACTTGAAAAAGCCCACTCAAGGAGTCTAACAAATACAGCCGATGATGAGTTTCGAACCAGCGATCTTTCAGCTCCCGCGGTGAGCACCCTCCCATGCGACCGCTTTGTGCCGCAACCGCCTGTCGATCTATGGACTGAAAAAGGCGCCCAGACCTCTTCAGGACCTCTGGCACCGTCGGGCACCGCAGTCGCCCCCTCTGGAAGTGGGTGGAGAGTACAGCCATCAGTTACATCAGCATTCCGGAACGCTCTCCCACGGTCTTCGTACTCAGCACCAGGCCCAGAGCGTCCGAGAGCTACAAAGTCTTCAAAAGAATTCCACTGGTCAATGAAAAAAAATTGATCTGAACCGACGAGGTCTGACACACTCTTAAAACGGCTCTGGCGTCGCCGTCGGCGTTAATATGGCCCGGGCTCTTGCGAGTGAAGCAGCACTTGCAGGGGTCTAGAGGCTGCCGGCGAGAGCTACAAAAGACTATTTCATCATCCATTCAGCGCGCAAGAGGAGCAAACAGGGAGAGAAGCAGGCGGATTTCGCCAAGTGCCTGCCTTCAAAGGGACGAGCCAGTTTATCACGCTTCTCGAGGAGAGCTTGGTCCAGACCGTCAAAGTAGAGCCCCGAGACAAGTCCTCCCCCCCTCTGGCATTAGGGAAATTTCCCCCTCGCAAGAGAGGGGGCGTATGATTTATACAGCGTTGGCGTTCGATGTTCGGTTCACCGCAGTGAATCACAAGTGGAGTTTGTTGGCAGATCTAAACCATCATACAGAAGTCCTTGCTAAAATTTCGGTGCTTAACATCTTTCAACTAACTTTTGACATGTTAACTTTTCAGGAGAAGGGCCGATAAGATTCTTTAGTCGGTTCTCGATATCCTGTTGAAATCCTGTTAAAGTGATGCAGCAGCGACAAATCGACTCACATACATGCACACATACACGCACGCACGCACGCACCCACGCACGCACGCACATACACACACACACACTTTCGAGAACTTTTCTCGTCCCCCTGTTTGACATCAACCCCCTGCGACTTTTCAGTTTCTTTCCCTTGTATTCAAGCCCGTTTCCGTTCAAGGTCATCCGCACTACATCCTTCCCCTCTTTGTCTTTCGTACTCCCGGCAGTCATTTTCCATTTTCGATATCAGGATGCATCACGGATCTGAATAATATTTTCAGAGCGGTGTGCTGCAGAGGTCCTAGAGGAATTGGTAGTGCTACACGTGAGTAGGCATGACCAGAACGTGACACCAATAACGTTGAGCAGCACGACCTGGGACCTCACACATCCGTTTGGGACGTCAGGAATATGAAGAGATAATGCAGCAGTAACAGCAACACCAGCAACAGAACGAGAGAGAGAGAGAGAGAGAGAGAGACAGACAGACAGACAGACAGACAGACAGATAGGGCGAGCAGCAGCAGCCGCAGAAGGTAATACTAGCCGATTAAGCAGCAGAAAGCGCAGAGGTAGCAGCAGCAGCAGTAGAAGTAAGAAGAAACATAAGGAACAGGAAGAGCATGAAGAGAAGCAAAGGAGAAAAACTATCAGATGGGGAAATACATAACGAAGGAGAATTCCGAGCATCTCTCTCTCTCTCTCTCTCTCTCTCTCTCTCTCTCTCTCTCTCTCTCTCTCTCTCTCTCTCTCTCTCTCCCTCCCTTTCCTCTTCTACGTGCACAAACACATACGTATACAGATACCCATACACATGAGTTAAAGCACACATACAGATGCACACGCAATCGCACATTATGTACACACTACATGTACTCGCGTGCACGCGCGCACACACACACACACACACACACACACACGCGCGCACACGCACACACACAGACACACACGCACACACACACTCACACACACACACACACACGTCCTCGCGCACGCGAGAACGCACACGCATACACGTACTCGTAAGAAAGAAAACACCTAAAACGTATAGACCAAATCAGCACAGCACAAACAGGATGGAAAGAAAGGAAAGAGCGGAAATATCACGTCTACCTACCTACAGGTAAGTGCAGCCATCCCCACCATAGATGGCACAGCAGGCAAACGGACAGTGCTAGGAGATTCAAGCATCGAGCAGAAAATGAATCCGCCTCACACATGTTCACAGTAATATTGCGGACGCTAGCGCTTCGGAGAAGTCATCAATAATGGACTCGTTCCATCGACGGAGGCTCTGTGGTCGAGTGGTTTGCGAACTTGACCCGCAGTCGCGTGCAACTACTCGGTACAGCGTTCGAAGCTGCGCGGGTCCCAGGGTCTTTTTGTGCAAGGTCTTTTTCTCCACACCCGGGTATCTGGCAGGCTGAGGTGGAACACTGTAAAAGTTAATACCCATGCCGTGATGGCCACAGCCAGGAGCGCGTTCAAACCCTCTCTCCGAAGGCTCACATAGAGCTACATTTCATCTACAATGTATTTCTGAACGAAGCCTTGTAAGCCTTCGAAGGGAGGGTTGAACGCGCCCCTGCTTTCATGCTCCCCAAGGAAGTTGAGATTATGTTGGAGCGATTATGAATGAGAGTAGCTCGATAATCCGAGAGTAAAGTGTGACGTTGAAAGCCTGTCTTTGGAGATAAAAAGTTGCATCATAAAGGCTGATAGTTTGCTCATAGATCCACATCTTGCCACCAGCCCCAGCAAGTACCCGAGTGATAACGCGCTCCAGAACCGTGTAGGGTGAGAGTTGGCATCCGGTATGCATTGTACTCTTCTCAACAAAGAAGTGCAATATAAGAAGTGTATTGCAGAGGGTTACCCTCTCTCTCTCTCTCTCTCTCTCTCTCTCTCTCTCTCTCTTTGTGTGTATCTCGCTGTGTCTGTATATATCTCTCTCTTTGTGTGTGTCTCTCTCCCTCTGTACCTCTCTCTCTGTATCTCTCTCTGTATCTCTGTATCTCTCTCTCTCTGTGTCTCTCTCTCTGCGTCTAATCTATCTATAGTCTGTCTGTCTCCTAAATACTCCAAAACGAGAAAAACTACACAGAATCTGAGCACAGATATGGAATCAGCGCGTTTCAGAAATACGTAAGTTTAGGCTATTATTATTATTTTTCAATACACAAATACGATGTTGCTATAGCAGCAACGGCCATCTCTCTATTCGCGGAGCGATCAAAGCGACGCCTCTTAGAACAATTGAGAGATGCATACTTTGTCAGAGGTTGAGATGTAAATTAGGGTATGAATCAAACAGTATAGTGGTGCAATGAACTGTGATACCATCATATAACCACACTGCACCCGAGCCGATGACCGGAAACATCTGCTAGTCTTGAATAAGATATTATGTAATAGAATCAATTACGACTGTTTGTAGCGCAGAGTAGCATATGCATTTAAAGGACATGCGCACGCATGCACAGGCATGTACACACTGTATCATGCAAGCACCCGCCCGCATAGACACAGATACACGCATGCTCGCAAGTACACACGTGCATGTGCGCGCAACACGTAGGAGAACATGCTCATACGCACGGACATACGCACAAGTGCCAATACACATATATGCACTGGCACCAACACACATGTGCATACATGCACATACACACATATGCATGCACACGCACCTACGTTGTGCATTTTATGCAAGCAATGTGCTACAGAGCAGGGTATCCGTGAACAGAAGGTGTAGCAGCATATAGTGCTGAACCTATTTTCCTCTCTGCAGCAATACGCACACCTTCTGTCTCCATCCTTTCTCCGCCTTCCTCTATCTATTCATGGAGAAGCCTGGAGACAGTCTCCAAGGCAACATCGCTTCTCAACAGACCCTCCCCTTAGACGTCCTTCAGCTAAGATTTGCATCTCTGATGGAGACAAACGATACTCTCTCTCTCTCTCTCTCTCTCTCTCTCTCTCTCTCTCTCTCTCGCGTGCGCATATGCGTTTCTCTCTAAACATGTATCTTTTTGTGCATGCGTTTAATTGCGTATGGTTGAATGTGTGCGTGTGTGTGTGTGTGCGTGTGTGTGTGTGTGTGTGTGTGTGTGTGTGTGTGTGTGTGTGTGAGTGTGTGTGTGTGAGTGTGTGTGTGTGTGTCCGTCATCTGTGTGTTTTTGTGTGCTAGCATGCGTCTCTCTGCATAGGTGTATTTGATTAAGTGTATGTGTGTCTGTGTGATTGAGTGTGTGTGTATGTGTGTGTGTGTTTGTGTTTATGTGTCTGTCTTTGTATACCTGTGTGTGTGTGTGTCTTTTTGTACCTCTGTGTGTGTGTGTGTGTGTGCGCGCGCGCGTGTCTGTGGATCTATTGCGTATGTGAGACTCAGACGCCCCTTTATGTAAGAAGAAGCCTTATCCAAAGCAAGAGAGGGAGAAAGAGAGGTTTAAGGAAACATTGAAAATACGGTATAACTATACTCCAAATTTCGAGCCGTTATCAAGATGTTGGTCTTCGCGAGCGCCAGCTGGCTGGTATCTCTCATACTGAAAATCCTATTCGCATTTTCCCCACAGACAAAATCAAACGTTTTACACATAAATAAGATGCAAACATGATAGCTATCTCTTTGAGCGGTCAAGCCTTCCTTTTACTAAAGTAATCCTATCTGATGTAAATTCACTCTGCAGAAAATGCAAAGATCATCACCGTTGCTGGGACCAGAATGCCTTGATCTTCACATAGGTAGCCATCTATCTTTCGACCTACACTTAAACCGGTATCTCTGCCGTTAATTTGTGAATGCGGCATATTGCCAGTGCTGGAAGATGTCTCATCCGGGAAATTGTCTGAAACACTTGCAATCATACTTGTTCTATCTCTTCTTGACTACTGCAACAGCATGTTTGAAGAAGTAACTCAGGGTAAACTTCATCGACTCCAGCGCCTTTAAAACATCGGCGCCACGATGTTTGTACGTCCCACCATAATGGCTCACGCGTCGCCAGTTCTGACAAGCCTTCACTGGCTTCCTGTGCGGTATCGCACTGAGTTGCAAGGCACCTGCACTGTGCTCAACTCCATCTCTGGCGGAGACCCAGTTCACCTGCAAATGCTGCTGGAGAAGTGCATCTTAGCAAGGACCCAGCGATCCCACCCCCACCCCCCAAAAAATAAAACAACCCCCCCCCCCTCCAAACTGTTCTATAGAAATAGCTGGATGGCTATTGCCACTGATCACTCTCTTGCGTGGGTCAAAAGTCTTGGAATAGCATATCGGAACTACTGAAGAAGTTTCTTTCCTCACTAATTTCACAAAGAGACACAAGGCACATTTACATTGTTCTTAAGCTTTTCTAATTCCGGCGCATCGAGCTAACCTGTATGACGTGAAGTTTTGCGCCTACAGGTACGTATGAATGTTCCCTCAAAGTGCCAAACACAACAATGAGTATATTTCTTACACTAACGAAGTTCAATCTCATTATCTGATATAATTCAGAGCAAACTACCATCAAGCTGTCAGTTACTGAATTGGTTCCATTCCAGTAAAAACGCCTACTTAGCCGTCCATGCCCGGATGTGAATGCGAGGTCGGTCTACCTGAACGTGGCTGATTACAGGTAGCCGGGGGAGGCTAGGCATGCTTCCACTTTTCTTATCAACTCGGCATGCAGTCTGAGCTGCAGTAAACGAGGACTGGCGCCATTTTGGTCGTGGTTCTGATAAGGACGAGTGTTGGTGTGCTGCAGTTTCCAATTAGCTGCACACTTCTTCCTCCTTCCAGATAGTCCTCCCTGCTGCGTTTATCTGTCT
>JAWQFJ010021775.1:75000-82500 GCA_034096865.1 Theodoxus fluviatilis
TTGTTGACCTGGTCGCCAAGAGGTAAGAGCTTCTCTGTGTCCTCACCAGTAAAGTCTACCACACGCCAGTCACTCAGCACTTTGGCCCGAAGAAGGAGAATTCGACTCCGTAAGCTAGGCGTTCGAGATGGCCATCAAGAGAAAAAGAACGCTCGCTATCAACACACGGCGAACGCTCGCCAAAGCAAACGATCGCCATTGAGACAGGATGAACGCTCGGTCTACAGAAACGGCCCATCTCAGGGCCATACAACTCGGTAAGAGAGAATACAAATATCGGACTCGCTGTCATCAATTGTCGCTCCTGTCTTTTACTGTCATCATCGAAGCGTTCATGGGGAACAAGCCGCTTTGAATAATGAAAGATGACACACTTCGCTTGTGTTGGGGTTATTGCAGTTTAATAATGCATCGTTTCACTATAACGACAAGCCAGACTCAGTGATGAAGAAAAAAAAGTTAATCGAAAGACCTTACAATTCATCCCTAGGAAAATATACTGTAACGATACTCGCAATACAGAAGAGTTTCATGACTAAATGTTGACGTTTTCAAACCACTGATATGATTGTATCTCGCTGATAAAAAAACAACAACTTACCCTGCGTGCTATGGACGTATTCCTCAGGAGAAAGTTGTGCAAGAAGTAGCTTTCGGAATAACGCTCTCTATCTCTCTCTCTCTCTCTCTCTCTCTCTCTCTCTCTCTCTCTCTCTCTCAAATTATGCACATGCATATCCATATGAAAATGTAATTTTGCACATCTGACGTCAAACGTCAGAGTATTGTCTGCACTTTCTGCTATATACTGGTTTTATAGTTCACTTACCACAGAAGGGTTTACCGAATTCCACAGGACTACACAGTCTGGATTTAAGCCGTCGGACCGGATCACAGAAAATTCGGTCCTGTTCAAAGAGCCTTTGCAGGACAATGTCATCCATAGGTCTTTTTCATGATACTCTATGGCCACCAATGCGTTAAAGTTCGATGCTCATTTTCCGTCTATTTCATTATCTAACCGTCGGCGTCGTTAGACAGCAGAAGATTGGTCATCCATGCGAGTCGAATCTTTTCACAGAATGTAATCGCTCCTCAAATCTGGAGTCGATTTTTACTTTCTTCCTCCACACCAAATCCCAGAACCATACATCTTTCTTCGAACTGATGTCATGCCCCGATTTTTAAAAAAAATCTTGTCCAAAAGAAGACATTGGGGATCAAGGCGGGGGAAAACGCGAAATGTTTTCATACGGCCGGGTACGCAGCTCGTCCTTTTGAGAAAAGATGAGTCTAGACGATGGCCTCATCAGCGGGAGCCAGTTATCTCAGTCCATGTCATCGACCCCGATCAATGAGGGATCTGGGCGGGCAGATCGTGAGACGGCCACAACCAGTATTTCATCAGGTCCATCTAGATCAGAAGCAGTAGCAGCAGCAGCAGCGTGCTGATGCTGATTTTGTGCCTTACTGGTTCTGAGATGGACGAGCAGAAATGCGTAGTCAATATTGACAAGCCAAAGAGTCGGTAGAACATTTGCCGGGACTACGGCTGCTGAGTTTCCTGTGCGCCCCAACTCGCATGAGTTAGCCTTGGTCTGGCGCTGAAGACACACCGCAATGTAAGAGAAACGTTGGCAGTGCCCAATTAGAAAAGAAAGGGCAAATTCTTTGGCGGAAAAGTGATCACCCAAGCACAGGGTTTTTGTAAGTTTGCCATAGACCACGTACTCATTCCTTACTTTTAATACGCTCAAATGTACCTATAAACACACTGCGTATGTTCATGCGTTCATTGTAGGCAGTCATAAATCAAAAGAACGTTGTCTTGGATCATTTTGTTCTGAGAACTATTTATATCAGAAGGGCACAAATAAGTTTTTCTAAAGACATGGCGGCAACATCAGCAGAAAAGGTCGCGGAAGTGGTTGGCATCATTAGCAGCAACAGAAGAAGTAGCAACAGTACTAGCAGCATTGGGGAGCCATGGTTGTAAATAAAGCAGCAGCAGCAGTAGGAACAACAACACCTACAACGTTAGCAGACGTAGCAGCAACAGCAATAACGGTGGCAGCAGTAACAACAGCAGTAGCAGCAACAACAGTAGCAACAGTAGCAGCAGAAGCAACAGCAGCAGCAACAGAAGCAGCAGCAGTAGCAATAGCGTTTACAGCAATGGCGCGGCTAAAGAGACTGAAAGGGAGACGAGCGAGACACCCGAAGGACGTGGGCGATCAAATCGACCAAACCTTGGGAAATCTGCCAGGACATCAAAGATCGCGTAGAAAATTGTGCAGGTGCAACGCGTGCACCCAGCATCTTCATTTAATGAGCCGAGACAAACACCCACACTTGCGCCAGCAGCCAGCGGAGGCCTGCACAGCCACGAGGGGGCACGGACCGCGAAAGTTGCAGAGAGCAGCGGCAGCATCCGTTGCCTGAGAGCAGAGCAAACAGAATTCAATCTCCTGATTTCCGGCCACTCGGCACGGGCTGGCTTCCATCACGTAACGCACGAGCATTGCGTGACATCGCCCTCACCAAAAAACACGTCTGGGTTCATCTCCAGGGGCTTCGCCCTCTACCTCCCCTCCCTTAACCCATCCACCCCCTTCTCTTCCCCCCCCCCCCCCGCCCAGACCCCCTCTCCCAGTTGCCTTCCCGCTTGCAGGTCTAACACCGACTTTACCTTTTCCCCACTGCTGCTCATCCCCACTCTTTGCACCATTGCCCATTCCCCTGTTGGGACTGTTCTCCTCCACAATGCTGAGCTCTCCCTACACCCAACCACTCAACACCTCCAATGCTATCTCCCGACATCCACTTCACTCTATCCCACCACAGCCGCTTTTTACCCCATTTCTCATGTCGTTTTCTTTCTTTCCTTCTCTTCTTTAACCCTTTCGCCCCCGCCCCCCTACACCCCCCTCCCCCATTCCCCCTGCCCGCAACCATGCAGTCTTGCTGCCCATCCTTAACCATAAAGACTTGAAGACCCTGCATCAACCCCCCACCCCCCCACGTATCTTCATCTCTTCTCTACTCGACATACAGTATCTGCTCCCACGACCCCCTTCCTCTTGTCCACACCCGTTTTCGTCACCAGCAGACCGTTCATCAGCCAACGCAAATTATGACGAGCCCCCGTGTAAACCGGCACTGCTGTGTTCCAGTTGGGAACAAGGAAGCGAAAGGGAAAAAAGTGAATAAAAATAATTCAATTGAGTTGGTGGATAGACCGCTGATTGGGTGATGGTGGAGAACAAACATTTTGTTCGTGACTGCATGCGAGGCGTACATTCCACGTGATGCATCTCGCACGCATCGCCAGAATGCATCTACGTATTGCATGCTTGATAATTGAGTATGTGTGCAAAGGAAACATGTTACGTGCTTCCTGATCATTTGATCGATATAAAAAGACCATCTTGTATAATGCAAATACAGCGTGAAAGATCTATTTATCTATCTATCTATCTATCTATCTATCTATCTATCTATCTATCTATCTATCTATCTATCTATCTATCTATCTATCTATCTATCTATCTATCTATCTATCTATCTATCTATCTATCTATCTATCTATCTATCTATCTATCTATCTATCTATCTATCTATCTATCTATCTATCTATCTATCTATCTATCTATCTATCTATCTATCTATCTATCTATCTATCAATAAACCCAGATTTCTCCATCCCAGGAATAGAACCACGGCACTGCGCCTCGCACATCGTCCAACCCCAAAGCATGCTCGCCCATCTCCGCCTGTCTAAAAGACATGATTTCAACAAGCGAGTAGAGGCTGAGGGGCTGACTTTGCTTTGGTTCAACGTCTACGATGGGCCAAAAGCAGAAAGACAAAAAATATTTACAGGAACTTCCCAACCCTTCAAACTTGTTTAGTATATATATATATATATATATATATATATATATATATATATATATATATATATATATATCAGGCAGGCAGGCAGGCAGACAGGGGTGGTCGGAGGTGGTCGGAGGTGGGAGGAGGAGAAGAGAAAAAGGGGGAGAACATGTTCCATTAAAACACAACCTAAAAAGAAAAGAGAAAGTTTCTCGAATTTTTAAATTTCAAGAAAACATTCGTGAGTCCCCTTTGGAAGTTCTCCCTCCGTTCCCAGAGCAAGGCTGGAGTTTCTGGAGGTTAAGAGGTTATGGGAATCTGGTGCCAGCTCCACAAAGGCAAATTTGGAAAATACGTCCGAAAACGTTGCGGATTCCTGACGGTAGCTCCAAGTGTTTTTCCCTATTCTCCACAAAGTCTGGATACGAGCGGAAAGTGTTTGGAGCCGACGATATTCACACACGTACAAAGACCAGGGACAAACTTCCAGAAATCTGCTTTAACTGCTACAAAGCCCGCGGCCACACAAAGTGTTTGTTGGCTGCATTCTGCCATTGCCGTACGTGTGAGCCTGGTCGCCATCAGCCAAACACAGCCTACCCTCCCTGTTTGCCTAGTCTCCGTCCCCGCACTGACCAGGTGGGCGGCAAGACACACAGACTCCTCCCTGGTCTTCTCCCCACCTCCTTCTTTTACCACCCCCCTTCTCCGTCTCAGTCTGTATTTCTCTCTGCCTCTGCCCTTGTGTGTGTGTGTCTCCTTATTACTCATACTCTCTAGCTCTCTCTCTCTCTCTCTCTCTCTCTCTCTCTCTCTCTCTCTCTCTCTCTTTCTCTCTGATCGCATTGTCTAACATGTACTTAAGTAATCTCTCTGCCTCTGTCCTAGTGTGTGTATCTGTGTGTACGTAGTACTTACTCTCTCTCTCTCTCTCTCTCTCTCTCTCTCTCTATATATATATATATATATATATATATATATATATATAAAATTTCTGAATCGCATGAGAGAACGATATTAAGTACATCATGGCCGTATCTAACTTGTACTTGTGTAGTACAAAGTTGGTGTCAGAACCGTAATAATTCTGGCATGCGCACAATTCATTGAATGATGTACACCTTCAGTTAGTTTCCCCTTTATGCTCAATTAAATTCAAAAAGGTGGTCGGCCTTTGCATGAAATCTTCCTCCCTCTCTGCCTGCCTACTTCCATGTAGTCCATATCTCCCTCTTCTGAAACATCTTCCCTTCCCTATGACCCCTTTCCCTGTACTACCGTCATTCCATAATATTGACATAGTTTCTACCTCTCTACCTCCCTTTTTCTGTTAGATTTTTAACCTTGCTTCTCCCCCAGGCCCCCCCCTCCCTTCCCCACCCTCGGGGTTTGTTCTTTTGCTTCTCCATATCCCTTTCCACCCACACTTTAGCGATGGTTCCTTCATTCATCCTTGGAATAAACGGCTTTTGCCTGCAGTCCTACGTACTTTCTTTAGGAACTGTGTTAATTCTTCCTTGGTTTCACTTTTTGTCCAAGAATACTTTTTTCCCATCGTCCATGCAAAAGAACCTTGTTTTTGAAGAGTTTTCCCTCGTTCGGGATTGTGTGCTCAGTTATCAGAAATTGAATGGCTGAATGATTAACTGACCGACCGACCGACCGACCGACCGACCGACAGACCGACCGACTGGCTGACTGACTTACCAATCAGTGAACAGAAAGACTTACAAGCTGATGGAGATGGACAAATAAACCAACCGCCAGACAAGTAGTCAGACAAAGAAACAGCCGACAGAGAGACGGAAGGAAGAACTGACGGATTCAATTACTAACCGACACACACACAGACACAGAGACACACACATATACACACACAACGCCACACAAACAAACACACACATACACAGATACATACACAAACATTCAGACACACATACATGAAGAGATACAGCGTGACACATGGACATACACAGTCACACAGACAGAAAATCGCAAAGGCACTCAGAACCAGACACACAAACACTTGCATACAAACACATACACACATACATACGCAAAGCAATGTTCTCAGTTTAAAGCTGAAAGGTTGCATGTACTTACAAGTTGCGGACATCGAGACCATACGGCAAGCCTCAGCTTCAGCGCATCAAATCAACTCCAAACAAATAACTCTTCACCAGTAACGGATGGCGCGAACCTCTGATGCAGGGAATTGCAGTCGATGTAGTGAGAGCTTCGATGGCAAAGGGCTTGCAAAGATCCAGTCCACCTAAGGTCGACTTATGACACGATTTCAAAGAAGGTTTACTAGGCGTGCATAGTATTGAACATGAATTCAACAATATTCAGTTCGTGCCTAGATGAAGAAAAGAAAAAAAAATGCATCAGCACAGGCGGTGTGGCATATGAATCTATCAAAAAGTGGATTAATATCTCTTCCTACGCATAGACTACATGCGAATTTCCATTTCGAAAGCTTGCATGTTTTTCTTCCTGTTAAGCAGTGAAGCCTCTCCAGCGCCAAGAAAATGTCACCAGAGGGACGCTTGGAGCATTTGTCAAGACAAGAAATCTCAGCAATTTTCCTTGGCTGTCTCCATTGCCTGCCTTTTCTCGTCCTTGTCGTAAAGGCATCTGTATTTGGACAGTACGCCAATGCACACAAATCAGTGAGCAGCTGATAAAAATAGGGCGTATCTCAATGTTGCGTAAAGCGGTCAGTCCTCTGTTAGGGTGAAGCGGAAGATGAAAGATACCAGGGGAGAGGGAAAAAGAGAGGAACATATAAATTGCCTGGAGAGAATTGGTCCTGCCAGGACTGGGCAGATCATTCCATAAAACCCACGTCAGTTCCCCACAGTCAGGTGGATGCGTGTGTTTCTCGCATTCCGACGACTGAATCCTTCTTTTGATCTAATCCTTTACTTTCTTTCTTCATCGTCTTTCTTTCTTCCGTGTTCCTTCTGTTTTCCATTCTTGCTTTTTCTGTTTATCCTTATCATCAGTATCTTCTTATTTTCTTTCTTTCTTTCTTTCTTTCTTCTTCTTCTTCTTCTTCTTCTTCTTCTTCTTCTTCTTCTTCTTCTTCTTCTTCTTCTTCTTCTTCTTCTTCTTCTTCTTCTTCTTTTCCATCTTGTACTACTACTACTACTACTACTACTACTACTACTACTACTACTACTACTACGACTACTACCAGTACTACCACTACTACCACCACCACCACCACTACTACTACTACTACTACTACTACTACTACTACTACTACTACTACTACTACTACCACCACTACTACTACTACTACTACTACTACTACTACTACTACTACTACTACTACTACTACCACCACCACCACTACTACTACTACTACTACTACTACTACTACTACTACTACTACTACTACTACTTCTACTACTACTACTACAACTACTACTACTACCACCACTACCACTACTACTACTACTACTACTACTACTACTACTACTACTACTACCACCACCACCACTACTACTACCACTACTACTACTACTACCATCACCACTACTACTACTACTACTACTACTACTACTACTACCACCACTACTACTACGACTACTACTACTACAACAACTACTACTA
>JAWQFJ010021775.1:92500-123102 GCA_034096865.1 Theodoxus fluviatilis
CCCTCTCTCTGTCTGTCTGTCTGTCTGTCTGTCTGTCTGTCTGTCTGTCTGTCTGTCTGTCTGTCTGTCTCTCTCTCTCTCTGCCTGCCTGTCTGCCTGCCTGTCTGCCTGCCTGCCTGCCTGCCTGCCTGCCTGCCTGCCTGCCTGCCTGCCTGTCTGTCTGTCTGTCTGTCTGTCTGTCTGTCTGTCTGTCTGTCTGTCTGTCTGTCTGTCTGTCTGTCTCTCTCTCTCTCTCTCTCTCTCTCTCTCTCTCTCTCTCTCTCTCAAATGCATGGGTCTGCATTACCGAAGGGGACACAACGTCTAAACGAGCCAAGGTTAAAATAATATTTGAAGAGCACATACTCACGAAAACGACACTCGTAGTCATAGAAAAATAAGAATTCAGAAACATTAAATTCAAACTGCTTGAAATGTAAAATCACATTGACGTCTTCACACGATGACTCACTTTTTGGAGGTGCTCCCTTTTTTTTCGCGAGTAACCTTGTTTCGCATTCCTATGAGGGAGCGTTTCCCGACAACTTTCTATCAAACGCAGTGTAACTCCGTAATACAAGAAAAGCCCGAAAAGCACAAAACACGAGAGCTGATAGCAGAGGTTGCGACAACACGCATATCTGTAGTGACCCAGGGAACGACATTTACTGCAAAGACACAAACCCTTCATTTTCCCCACATTTACAGAGAACTCGTGTCAGAAAATCAATAGCTCACACACTCGGGGGACCAATGCACTATAAAAATCGACATCGTCCCAGCAGGCGCTTCTCAACTAACGAATATGTCGAGGGGGATATCTGTGATAAGTCCGAGGTGAGAACTGTTTGATCGTGAAAGATCGTTGGAAAGCTATGTACTTCAATGGCCAGACATAGCTAACTCGCCGCTGCCTACGTTATATGCTTTGAAGAAAAGGGCTTTTCCCGACGTTCCCACTCCTCTAGCAGATGCTACTTCCATGCACACTGCATGATCATCGCGCACTGAGTTTGTGATATTATTTTAACCAGTTACGAAAGACACTGAATGAAGTAAAGATATACTTCTCTATAAGGACATTGTATCATGTAATGGAATGCCAACTCAGTAATAAAGTCAAACTATTGATCAATCAAAAACTACAAATCGCTCATAGTTATTCCGTGTCGGAATACATTTTTTCATCCTCATGACGCACCAGCCCAAGAATTCGAAACCATTCCTCAGTTCTTCTGCTGCTGAATTTAAGACTTCAGCATTTGACTGAAGGAGATGAACAAACAATGAAGACAAGAGGAGCCATATAGCGATGCGGGCATACGAGAAAGGGGAAGGGGGCGAGAAATGAAGGAATGAAGAGGACAGGAAGATGTGGAACGGGAAAAGGAGGCGCGTCAATTGAGAGACTGCTATCATGCAAACCCAACGCATACTGGACCGAAGCACAAACGTTCAGACCGATCTAAGTTCACGAATGACTTGAGTTCGCGGGAACCGAGCACACCACCAGCGCCGCGGCGTACACAGGCTGATGGGATGATATATTTTTGTCCAGAAATGTATTGTATGCATTTAATGCTACCATATATTTAATCACTCCAATTCAATAGTTTTTCCAACAGAGAAGTAACTTTTTACGTACCCAGTAATACTGTCCTTTGACGTGGTGCGAAAACATACCGTCAAGTGGAGGTTCATACAGATCTCGATGTCGATAGAAAATGAATTATCAAATTCCTAATTTTCACAAAAGATGATAGTCTAAAGGGAATCGGGCAACTTTCTGGACGGTGAAGATATTTTTTTAATCAAGTATGGTAGCTTCATGTGTGAAATATGCAAAACACCGCAAAAATCGATATAGCGCCGACCACAAAATGGCGCCGGCACAAATCTCGGCAACAAGAAACTCCGACCTGAACTCAATCCATAGCGAAATGACAGGAGAAAGAGTAAGAAAACGGTTGAAAGAAATGCGCGTCACTTGACAGCCGTCAAAGAAACACACTTTACTGCTCCCATGATATTTACCTAAATTACATTGACTCCCATTACTGTTTCTCCACCCCGTAAAAACACATGTCGCTAAAATGCCTCTTTCCCATTCCTGCCATTTCTTTCCCAGCTATGAAACTTGCCGCAAAAGCCGTAGGCCCTGTCGAAGTCTAACGGGGAATGACACGGAGAAGAAGTAAGACAACCACTTCCTCAACTGCAAACGACAGAGCCCCTATGCTGACATTACAGTAGATTAAAGTTGCATCGAAAGCCTGGTCAGTAATGATATAAATGTACCACATGCCAGAAAGCATCCATTGAAAATCGTGGGAAGATATCTCAAGATGAAAATAAGTACAAAACAAGCTAACCCCCAAAACGTTTTACTTTGATATTACCGCATATTTTAACGATACACATGAACTTACATGTATATTGTCCATCTTCCAATGTCTCTTTTTATCGACAGTTTTCTTTTCCTCCCCAACACCCCATCCCCATCTCTCTCTCTCTCTCTCTCTCTCTCTCTCTCTCTCTCTCTCTCTCTCTCTCTCTCTCTCTCTCTTTATCAAAACGATTTTGGGAAAATAAATTAGCAACGTTGTGAGCTTACATGAAATACACAGACTTAGAAAAAAGAGTACAAAAATGTAAACCAAAGCATGCAAGAAATTTTAGTCAAAATTAACCATTCAAATTTTAAAAACTGTTGTCAATACAGCAACACCGACACATATACAGAGTATGAAAGTAAGAATGTCAGAGGAAGCAAAGCATGAATTACAGCAAAAAGCCATCCTCTGCTCTCAAACATGCTCCCACTTGTACAGAATGCTTGAAGGGAGAAAACGAAATTCAACGGCTGTGGAGTGAAAAGAAAAGAGTGCAGTTGGAAGGGTTTTGGGGGAATGGGGGTGGGGGAGGGAAATGGGGTGAGGGAGGCGGAGGGGAGGGGATACCGGTAAATGCAAAATACCACAATAATTGGTGTAACAAAAATGAAACTGCTGTTGATTGAGGCAAAGAACGGAACAAGGGATGCTGTGGCAGGGAAGACAGGAACAAAAGCAGCAGGAAAAGAAGAAGGGGAAAAAACAGGGAAAAGCAGGAAAGGAGGCAAATGTAGGAGTAACAGCACAGGCACAAAAGGGCGAAAAGTGTGGGAAACGGCAGTCTGAATAAAGAAGCCAGCAGGGTAAGAAACAGAGTTATCGCAATGAAAGAAGGGACTTCAGGGTTTTAAAACAGTCTGTAAGAGTACAAACATGGACTTCAGGGTTTTTAAAAAGTCTGTAAGAGTACAAACATGGACTTCAGGGTTTTAAAACAAAATCTGTCAGAGTACAAACATGATAACAAATAGACGCAGAAGCAGAGAGATCAGCGGAGTGAAAAAGATACTGATGAAAGAAAAACGCACGGAAAAGGTCAATGATGAGCAATATGGTGGGAAGAAAAGTAGTTAGGAAGGAGGCGGTCAGGCGCATTAACGGAATGAAGGTAAGCTTAAAACAATCAGCAAAAGCGAATTGTTTAGAAAGAATAGAAATAAGACAAGCTATAAAAAAGTAAAGAGATGAAATCTAGAGGATAATGAGTCCAGATGTATATAAGTGATGAGCAGGAGTATTACATAAAAATAGAGGAAGGAGCTGAAACAAAGAAGCAGGGGTGAAACTGTAGGATAGCATATTATCAAAAGGAGAACCTGGGAACAGCTGTGCAAAAGTACATCAGAGAGGAGCGGGAAAATGATGAGAATAAGAGGCAGGAGTTGAAGCGAAGGAAGATGAAAAAGTTGGGAACGGAATACGGAACCTCAGAAAAAGAAGGAGGAGAGCAGGAACGTCAATGAGAAAAGGAAAAGCATGAGCATAAATGAGGCAGGGACAGGAGTAAAAGGAAGCTATGCATAGGTAGGACTTCACAGTACTTGGCCGTCATGCGTGTCCTCACGCCTTCACCGCCTCCAGCCAGGCAGGCCGAGTCTGAAGACGTCATCCCTGGCGGTGCCTCAGAGAAGAAGTCAGACCCACGGTCCTCGCACTTTAGATTTCATCTGGGATGGAATGAATTTCCAATTGATTGACTTTCGATGAACCGCTAGGCTCCCTTCAATCCGTTCCGGCTGGTTTGGCACAGCTAATCAATGTTCCTTCAGTCGGGTATTCCTTGCTCACAAGCGGGAAGGTCTGGAGAGATATTCGATCGTGACGTTTTGATGCCGAATGAGAAGCAGAGGCCCACAGCACTGGGTGAAGTTCCACAGAGAGACAACAACAAAAAACCCAGTCAAACAACGTCCCGCCACACGTTTGCTATGAAAGCATGACAACGGCTCCCGAAAGATGATAATGAAATCACGAGCACGAATATTTGCATTGGGGAGTTCGCCAACGCCGAAAAAAAGTGTTGACTCATTTCAGGATTGACAGAACTGCCATATTTAAGTACAGGGCATCATTGATTATGCCGGTAATAGCTCCATCCCTAACAGTGTGGATTCGCTCAGCGCAGCCACGTCCACGTCAAGGCCTTATGATACGCTCCACGCTGTCTGTCATTTGAAGCAATCCAGGCTTTTGAGAGCGTCCGTCCAGCCTAAGGGTACAGTGACGGGATGAAGCATTTTCCATGTCCTGCCCATAAAAGGGCAAAGAGCTCCAGACGTGTCAGAAAACATTGGACAAGACGCCACTACTAGGCTCCACCAAAATGCAGCCTATATAATTTTAAGTGAAGTCATGTCCCACTTTTTAATGTCATTTGCTGCGTGTTCAGTTTTTTTCCTCTCTGTCTGCTGCTTGTGTGTGTGTGTGTGTGTGTGTGTGTGTGTGTATGTGTGTGTATGTGTGTGTGTGTGTGTGTGTGTGCGTGTGTGTGTGTGTGTGTGTGTGCACGTGTGCGTATTTGCGTACGAGCGTGCGTGCGTGGATGCGGGTAGGGATGTGTCTGGCACCCCCTCTCTCTGCTTCTCTCTGTCTCCCTCTCTGTCTCCCTCTCTGTCTGTCTGTCTGTCTGTCTGTCTGTCTGTCTGTCTGTCTGTCTGTCTGTCTGTCTGTCTGTCTGTCTGTCTGTCTGTCTGTCTCTCTCTCTCTCTCTCTCTCTCTCTCTCTCTCTCTCTCTCCAAACATACACCACTGATAAATTAACAAAATATTCATATTGTGTGTAGATGTCATACACTCAAATTTTGCCTAAATTGATATTGAAATGGGTTGGAAGGCTCCCAACCAAAATGATTCGTTTGTTCGTTGTCGAAACAAAAACATACACGAAAAAAACACACACAAACAAACAAACACACACACACACACACACACACACACACACGCGCGCACACACAAACACACACACACACACACACACACACACACACTCCAAACATACTTTTTCAACAGATTACACCGAAAACGTTGCATCAGCGAGGTAAAAACGCCCAGCCAACAAACAAGTATTTACGTCATCCGAATCATTTACTAACTCCTCATCTTGCTCCGGAAATTGACCAACACGTACACGCAGAATCTCCAGAGGCTGATACACAATGAGGAATATATTCAACTCGAAGAATGAAAATTGGACACCGTCGACGTGAAATATTTACCAACTCGAAACCATGAATCGATTAAGGTCTCGCCCGTGGAATGGTGCTGAACAACATGAGACTAT
Organism: Theodoxus fluviatilis; assembly: GCA_034096865.1. Lineage (NCBI taxonomy): Eukaryota > Metazoa > Mollusca > Gastropoda > Cycloneritida > Neritidae > Theodoxus > Theodoxus fluviatilis. The sequence goes on from JAWQFJ010021775.1 coordinate 98,153, forward strand.
TGACCTAGCATCCATGAATAGCCTCAGGGTAGACAAAATGGGTCACACGAACAGCTATACATCTGAGCTTACGAGTGTAGGTCGTTACCAAATACTGTGCGAGTTCCTTCTTCACAACAGTGAAGTGTTAGCGTTGTATTTGTCTGTGATATCAATGTATACCCCTTCCGCTAACAATGGTCATTGATTTCAGAAACTTCTAACGTTGCAATTTACGCCGCATGGTCGTGGAATAAAATTTGCACAGAGAGAGAGAGAGAGAGAGAGAGAGAGAGAGAGAGAGAGAGAGAGAGAGAGAGATACATGCACTTACGTATGTAAACACACATTCATGCACACTCAGAGATGTATACATACACACAAGCTCGCGCGCGCATTTACGTACACACACATTCACACCACACACACTCTCACACACTCTAAGGGACGCACACATACATGCCATGGACAGAACAATACAATATATTGTCGAGATACCTGGACTTTACTACTTCTATTCACACATCACACAGCTTCAACTCTACGCCTGTCTTTGTTCATCGCCTTCAAAACACCTACCTGCCAGTGGAGTACGGCATTCACATTTGTAGGCTGACAGGGGAAGCCCCGGAATCTCTGAAGGAAAGCTGGCTAAACCAAATCACCGTCTCAATCAGCGGTGCGCACGGCAAAGTCAACACTCCAGCCATTCTGTAAACCCGAGTGAGTAGTATTGATACTTTTGCCGGTAGGCGAAATCTCTAGTTTACTAGAATGCACTCCAGCTAGAGTGGGGTTGGGGGTGAGGGTGTTAAGGTAGAAAGCTGACCGAAACAGCTGGCCGGGGGCTGGCCGTGGGCACTGAGAAGGGGAATAGAAGGCCGAAGGGAGGGGGGGGGGGGGGCGGAGTGGAGGGAAGTTAGGGGAAGGTAGGTAAAGGCCAAGTGGTGGTACTGGCCGACGTGGTCAATCCGCAAACTGGACCGATCTTACTGCACAATTACGCAGGAAATATTGTTGCTGGGTTTTGAAGTACACAGAAAAGTCGGTAAAGATGCAACAAGGTATGAGGAAAGAGGAAGATACAAGGATGACAGGAAAGTGAGAAGAGGAATAAACTGTCTATGCATGCGACACAAAATACACGTAGGTGGAAAACTAAGGAAAGGGGAAGAAGATTGGAAAATTTAGCAATGGATAAGGATGAGGTGGGGGATGAGAGGAGAGGGGAAGGGGTGTGTGGGGAATGAACTAAGGGGCATTACGGGAAAGGAGAGATGAGATAGTATAGACTTGTTGAACGGATTGGGGCGTGATAAGAGTTATTGTATAAAGTACTAAATAAGAGAGAAGTACTCACGCTACAGATGGAAACCGGAGGGAAAATGGATGCGAAAGGGGAATCTCGACAGGGGGGATACCCGCAAAGAGTTTCGCCGTTGCAATAAATAGCTCCTTGTCATAGCCATGACCTGCGGAGTTGAGCAATCGAACAGAAATTAGCTCTGACTAAGCTCTCAGAGACGATCGAATGGTAGCAAGATGCTTTGTACCTGCTGCAATCTCTTCGATGCAGAAAATCGATCTTGCAACAGTTGTGTACTGTACTTCAAACTCTCGAAGGCGAAGTATCCATGTGCCTTTTGAGCCCTACAAAATCATATACAAAAAGGGTTTGTTACAGTTCTGGAAATGCAGAAACCTCTTTTATGACTGACATTTGAAAATGAGACAGACACACCAACACTGAAAAGATGCTTCGGATAATCGTTTACTTCTTTGCAGAACGACTTTTTATTTCAACATTATTTGTTAAATACGCCTGTTCTCAAAGGAAATAAACCCTCCCTAAGAAATGAAGAGGGCTGAGAATGATGATATATATGCCTGTGCACAGGTGGATCTCTTCCAAACGCCAACAGATGAAGGATGTAAAATACAATGCAGATCTCCAAGAACACGTCGACAAAATAGTCAATACTGTAGATCCAGCCATACACGACAGGCCTAAGAGAAGCTGCACAAGATCGTGCATGCAAGTTGAAACTCAGCAAAAGCGGATCAGGTGTATTTGTAAGGAACTACGAAACCACACAGGAATCTTCGAGAAAGTTTGATTTTCTTTCTGATGCATGTTTTAAAACAGCCAGTCCAGGAAAAATGAACACAACAGCCAAACTGTATAGAGAGCTATCGTCTCTCTTCTATCAGCTGACGATAGCAAAGATGAAACAATCGTGAGCTGATCTTGCAAACACTGTTTTGAAACAAGTGCATGAGTTTGGAGAGTAATCATCAAAATTCCTTCAACATATTTGTTCCTTAAAACTGCGAGACACTCTCTTCTTTGTGTAAAAATATTTCCTTAAAAAAAAGTAAATGGCTTTCCTTCTCACATGACTAAGTAATGAGTAAATTAGAGTAACAGAAGTGGACGACCGCTGACGCTTAGCTTTGCACTAAAGAGAGAATCATGCATATTCATTGAGTAGAGCGTCGCCAATCCAATTAGCCATAGCTCATTCCTTACGCGGTCACTACTCCTCAGGGACATCGGGAAAGTCAAGGGTTTGCAGAACCTGAGAGAGTGACTTGCATACATAAACACACATATTCTTAAATAATTAAGGGAAAAAGGTAATAAAACTTAGAGGACTGGGAACAGACACAAGGATATTTTTAAAAACCAAGTAGAACAATATCCTTGAATAGTTTAGAGCAGAAAGCCTTAGATGGGGATTACAGTCATTGCAGACTGAAATGAACTGTAAGAGTGGAGAATCAGGCATTTTCGTCGTCGTGAGATTTCCCAGCTCACTTGGTTAAAGATGGGCGTCAAGATAGCCAGCTATTCTCTCCTGAAAGTTTGCATCAAAATATAGCCAACGTGCAAAACCAATTAGTCAAACGAATGTTTTAGACGAAGCCTAATTTGTGTGCGTCTGCTTTACGACTGCTTTACGAGTATGGATGTATGCAAGGACGTCTCCCCCACCTCCCATCCCCTCCGCTCCCCTTGTCTGTCAGTCTGCCTGCCTGCCTGCCTGCGTGCCTGCCTGCCTGCGTGCCTGCCTGCCTGCGTGCCTGCCTGCCTGCCTATCTGTCTGTCTGTCTGTCTGTCTGTATGTATGTATGTCAGTCTGTTCGTGTGTCTGTGTGTGAGTCTGTGCGTGTGTCTGTCTGTATGTCTGTCTGTATGTCAGTCTGTGCGTGTGTCTGTCTGTCTGTGTGTCTGTCTGTCTTTCTGTCTGTCTGTCTGTCTGTCTGTCTGTCTCACACACACACACACACACACATGCGCGCGCGCACGCACACACACACACACAACACACACATCCAAAGTTCCACTTACACTCTGTACAATTTGTATTTATCCAGTAAAGCACGCACGTTTATCTCCACCAGCTTTTCAATTTAATTTGGACTAAAATCTCCTCCATGGAGATCTTCTGAGCATCAACCCTCAATGTGGACGTGCTCGGACAAGGCGGAGCGAGGAGTACCCATTTCTAATTGACGTTGCCCTTCCTGATAGACCGGAGACGTTCTAGACAGGAATGGCGGGACTTCAAGCTTTACCGATGCCTGGGTCGAGGTCACCGGCCATCAACATCCCCATTCCCCACTACTCGCGGTGTGCTCCAAGCTCCAGATTCAAATGTGAGCATTGGTATAAACTGGACATGTTTGTGTATTAAACTTGCCAAAGAATGATAAAATAATTCGTAATGTACGGTCTTGTCTTCTGAATGAAAAATGAGTCGAATTACTTCCAATCGTGGGTACAGTGGACACATTTGAGTAATATGTAAAAGATAAAGCAATCTGGGAGCAGACGTTCTGTCGTGAGAAAACAAGCAGGATATTATTTTTATCGGTATTTTCTCCGATAAGAGTAGAGTGTATTCCTATAATTCAATCAGGAAAAAGCAGTTCTGATGAAACGTGGTTTGTTTTCCATCTCGTTTATCCATCGTCCGCCTCTCTCTCTCTCTCTCTCTCTCTCTCTCTCTCTCTCTCTCCCTCTCTCTCTCTCTCCCTCTCTCTCTCTTTCTCTCTCTCTCTCTCTCTCTCTCTCTCTCTCTCTCTCTCTCTCTCTCTCTCTCTTACTCAACTTCACATGGAAAGCTGCAAACTAGTCGATACATCGCGTGCTGGGACAAGCCTCCTAATCAAGGCGTTTTACGTTCATTGAGGAACAACGCCGTCTGAGGATCAAGGGAATGCACAGACCATGACGGGAGATGAACACAGCTCCAAGGCTGGGTGAGATCCCACAGCGAGATCGATGGCCAAGGAACGCACTCAGTGAGTCATTGCGCCAAGTCGATTCAGAGACCATGTCCACTGCCGGGGCTGGCAGAGAGCAGGGATGCTGTTGACGCAAGATATCGTACAGTCCTCTCATCGCCAGCACTGGGCTACGAGCTGCAGTGGACAAACACAGGACGCCGCCATTGTGTTCTGTCAAGGCAGCCATGATCAATGTCGCAACAAGGTGCCAGTGGCCCAAGCTTCTTCTTCTTTTTTATATCAGGGCAAGCAGCTGCAGGATGGATGGATGGATGTTTTACGGCCTATCAGCCTCTGTAGACTGTATGAAGCCATTGATCACGATAGATCATAGAATTTAGTAAGAGCAAGAGAAAGTCAGGATTTACCTAGTTATTTGCCTCTTACGAAACGCGTCGAGGGTCGCGGTGGGTCTGTTCTTACCCCCAACCCACAGGGGGTCCATTCTCATCCCCAACCCACAGAGGGTCTATTCTTACCCCCAACCCACAAGGGGTCTATTCTTACCCCCAACCCACAGAGGGTCTATTCTTACCCCCAACCCACAAAGGGTCTATTCTTACCCCCAACCCACAGGGGGTCCATTCTTACCCCCAACCCACAAAGGGTCTATTCTTACCCCCAACCCACAAAGGGTCTATTCTTACCCCCAACCCACAAAGGGTCTATTCTTACCCCCAACCCACAAAGGGTCTATTCTTACCCCCAACCCACAAAGGGTCTATTCTTACCCCCAACCCACAGGGGATCCATTCTCACCCCCAACCCACAGAGGGTCTATTCTTACCCCCAACCCACAAGGGGTCTATTCTTACCCCCAACGCACAAGGGGAAAGCCGATGTGGGATATAAATCATTGCTGTTTCTTCAGTGCGTGAACTTGAGATACAACAAAGAATTAGCGCAAGCTAATGTGCTTCAATGTCATATCTAATTCATTCATGGTTGGTCTTCTCAGTTTTGACTCTGATATGTACTCATAAGAACGATGGAATAGCGGGTGTTTTGAGATGAAACATTGTTGCTGTATCTTACTTATGTTTGTTTACCTTGGCAACCTTTAAATGTAAAACTATATTTTGTTTGGAAACATAAAGTAATAATTCCTTTGTTAAGCATAACAATTCATTTCAAGAGAGCTGCGATTTGAAAGAGATTCAGATTACCAAAGCAGAAACACAATGCAGCAAAGAACTCGGATGGATGGATGGATGGGTGAATGGATGAATGAACGGATGTTAAATGGATGGAGATTTACGGCCCGTAAGCCACTGAAGGATTTGTAGGGCTATACATCACGAAAATCAATAGAGATGGTTTAGAGTAAAGCAAGTCAGGATTTCCCTAGTCATTCGCCTCTAACGAAGAGCGTGGGTTAACGCGGTGGGTCTATTCTCACCCCCAACCCACAGAAAGACAAAAAAATCTGCATTTGGAAGGATAACATGCCTGTGTCTCAGTTCCACGCGGAGATCATGGCAAGCTGCAGCGGACAGAAATAACGACACGACGTTCCGCAGCAACAGGCCAACCCTGACCTCAGTCCCCAACATTGTCCAAACGGCCAACCTCCAAACGGCCTCCCTTCTCCAGAAATCAATATCTCATTACAGTGCAGCGTCCGCCTCCCCTTCAGAAATGCTGCACAGACATAGATTATATCTTAATACGTTATTACGTTTTTTGACAATGCTGCTTGATCGAGAAAGTTTTCGAGGTTTACGTTCCAAGTGAATGTTCCCCAGTTGATTCTCGTGACTCAAGTGGTCGTGACACTGGTCGCTAGTTGAATTTGATGCATTTGTATGCGTTTTGTTATTCGGAGATATGTTTTTCATCATCATTATCATCATCATCATCATCATCTTCTTCTTCTTCTTCTTCTTCTTCTTCTTCTTCTTCTTCTTCTTCTTCTTCTTCTTCTTCTTCTTCTTCTTCTTCTTCTTCTTCTTCTTCTTCTTCTTCTTCTCCGTCTTCGTCGTCGTTGCCACCGTCGTCGTCGTCTTTGGCTTATTCTTCGTCTCTGTCATTATATCCGTCGTCTTTATCGTCGTCATTGCTGCTGCATCATCGTAAAAATGATCATCCAAATCATCATGATCATATCACAACCACCCTTAGGAATGACAGTGTTTGATACTCTTCAGACAGTTTGCCGTGAAGAGACTAAAAAGGGAGACTTACGGAATCCAGATGCCGTCACCACATGGCCTGAGAAACGACAACTGGATCCGCTTGTGGAAAATACACGAAAGTGGGAACAGTCTTCTGTTCTGTTTGTCTTTGCAGGAATCTTGAAATGAACTGTTAATAGCCCGAGACAGACCAAATACAAGAACGTATTTGACTGTGTTTCTTTCGATGAACACAAACAAAGTTCACTTTCAGAGCAGTTTCTTTCAAGCCTATTTCCGAAATTCTCAATGCGGAAAATGCGCCTCTCCATACCACTTCATCTTCACACCCCACCCTAATCCCTTTCCCCTCATGCCCCGTCCACTGCAACCCGCTACTGCCACTCATAAGCCAGATGTCCTTCCCCAAGACTTGTAGCGGCACAATGAGATCCTGACCCAGACTCCGCTAGATCAACGAGAAGGGAACATTTGGCCGCGATCCTTCTTGCCCTGGGGCGAGGTCGTGAGTTGAGAGACTGACAGCAAAGCGGCGAGCTGCTCTCGCTTTATTGGCGGACCAGGTGCGCCCCTCTCTCTCCAGGCCCCGTCAGGAATCCGGCCAGCAGCGGAAGGCAAACAAAGGACCAGGTCATCCCAGACAGCCCCAGCAGAGGGACCTGAAGGACCCGAGCCAGACGGGTCCACTCGTCCTGGCACGTTCGTGTCCGCCCCAACTGGTGTCGGCCGATTCGGGTGTCTCTCCGTGCTGCACGTGCGGCGTAAATTCCCAGCCGGGTCGAAAATAGAGCCCAGCAAAAATCAATGAGCAGGCAAGCCTTACAAAAGGCCCGATGGCGGAAGTCTATCGTCCACCTGCAGGTTTCTGCGAGCATCGGGCGAGGCGTCACGAATGCCCGGATCAGGTGAAAGCCCAAACAATGTCGCAGCAGCCGAAAATACCACAGGCGGCAGCTAAGCGCACTAATGGTTTGCAAGGATGACACGGCCCACGTGCGAATTCAGGAATGGTGGCTGAGTCGAGGCCAAAAACTGCGCCTCAATTTGCGAATGGAAGGGTTGGTCTGGCAATGACATGGCAAACACGCCCCGTGACCATTCATGACTTGGGGTTGATGCACGCATTCCAGAGCAGGCACGGCTGCTGTTTCGGGAAGGTATGAGTGTGTGCAGAACCAGTGTTGATGGAAAGCAGGAATGGAGGCGAAGTTTTTCCATACTTTTTTCATTGCTGCAAAACTGGGAGTCTTTTAAATAAGCATCTCAACCTTCTACATGAGAAATATATATCAATGGCAAAGAATAAATAAATGAGCTGTTATTGGCAAAGAGAGTTACTCGCCTGGTTCATGCCATGCACACATATTTCACTTTGAATTTTCGAAATATTTTCAAATCAGAACTAACAACGGATTAACGTTCCGTACTGACGTCAAAGAAGGAGAAAAGCATGCTCGAAAGAGGGTGTGTGGGGTGGGGGGTTGGGGTGGGGGGTGAGGGTGGAGGGAGAGGGATGGTAGGGGTAAGGAGGGGGTCATGGGAGCAGAAAAAGAGGTGAGAGCAACGACAGTTGAGGAGAAAGAGGCCAAAAGAGGCTTTACATTCCACCACTTTTCATTGCCGTTTCTTCATTAGAGCCTCTGATGCAGAAATAATGTAAACTAACGAATTCTAAATCAAGCACGTACTCCGACCACACGGAAACGATTCCACGATTTGACCCGAAAAATGCGGCGTCAGAGTTCAAAGCCTCGTTGTCAGTTTGAAAGGCAGATGGAATTTACAAGCTCAGCAAGGTGAGGACCAGGATGCTCGTCTCGTGCAACCCTAGCCAGCACGGGGCGCATCTGGATTTGCCATTGCGTGTGCATCTTCCTCGGCAGCGATGCTGCTAAGTTACAGCACACACAGACGGCTGAGGAATCCATAGCATCCCACGAGTGCTATGCAAGATAGTGTATGTGCCCACACTGCCAGGAAGTCAATGGTCCGAGGGAGACGGCAAACGGAGGTAAAACTCAGGGCGCCGCCTTGAACACTAATAAGCGTGTATCCACACTGATAAACCAATCTACGCGTCCACATTAGGATTAGCTTAGTGTCATTACACTTTTCGAGTGAAGCTGTCATGGTTCTCTTCAAAAGTAATCTCTGCAACACACCTTGCACAAAAACGCTCTTTATTTTAAAGGTCTAATTCCTGACTTCTTGATATTAAACATTTAACAAAATTAACGTTGCAGATATGGTGCTTTGAACGTGGTTTTTTAATCTCTTTGCATGCGATGTTTGCACTGCCCGCACTTTGCAAATCAACCATACATTCGTCATTCTGCATACTTAAGGATTCAATATAACAGTTCTAAAAAGTAGTGTCTTCATTTGCTATTGGGTTTCAACGTCAATCCACGCGCCAAGCAAGGTGAGGGTATGAAGACGTATTCTTTTCTATGAGGCATCCGTCCTGACAAAAAGCTGTAATTTTGTCATAGGTAAGATGCGTGAGTTAACTAAGCACGAGAAAAAGGCGGTTATAGCCATATAGAAAGACACGACACATGATCACGATTCTAGTATATAAATATTTCAGCTTAACCTAACAGTTCGTTTTTTTCCCTCCGCCCCCCCCCCCCCCCTTCTCCTTGCACAAACAATTTGGCAGAACTCGTCACAGATGGTATTTCTGCCATCGACAAGTGACTGATTGGTTTCGTCGCGTTCCGATTCCCATGACACTGCCATCTCAGGTAGATCTATCTCTAGGCGACTTCATGCACACACCCTAAATGCCATTTAGGCGCCATGGGAAATTGTTTAATGACTCGGAGCGTCAAAACTGTCCATGACGCGAGAAGCCTAAGCAAGTGGTAGTGTAGGGTCATATGGCCAAGGGGGTTGCTTCAGCCCTCGGGAAATACCAGCAGGGCATCTCCTGTCAGGTCGTCTTAAAGCGGCTGACTGTTGCCTTAGTAGTAGTAGTAGTAGTAGTAGTTGAGAGGCTAGATATAGGCCGTGAAGCCTTTTGAACGCCCCATCGCAATGTGTTCTTCTTCTTCTTCTTAGGTAGCCAACACCAACATACTGGTGAAACTGCTACACTTTTTGCATGCTGGGTATTTTATCTGTGGCCGGCACTCACCCGTCGAGGACATGAGTGTCAGGATCTTTATAGTGCGCGATTTTTGATGTTTTGGCTGGACTTCAAAGAGAAGCCATGAAACGAGACGAGATCTTAGACAGACATATAATATTTTAACACTACCACGGTTTCCTGTCACTTTTCATTAGAAAGCTAAGTTAACCTGTGAAAATGAATCCAGCAAACTTCTGTCATTCTCTCCTCTATTTATATATTTATATGAATATGTAAAGTTCGTCATTATTCAGCAAAGCCAATGCTGCAAAGCAGCGTGCTGTGTAAATTGCATGGTTGAAAAATATCATCCCATTCATGACAAGTCGTCAGTATTTCTAGTTACACGTTAACCTGTCATTTACATTCCCAGCAAGTAGTCATTCCAACATATGACTGAGTTGCCGCCAAATGACACTTTTCTGCAAAACGATGACGTTGCTTAAAAGACGAGAGCTCTATGTGGTATCTTTCTATACCATAAAGCAGTCAGCATTAGTAGGTCGTTTAAAACTGGGCAAGGATTTGGGAATATTGGTTCATAATATTTACAAATCTGCTCCCTTCCTAAATGGGTGTTCAACAAGGGAGGAGTTGTCATGCGATTTCGGTTGGATGTCACAAGCAAGAGAAAACGCAACGATTGTGCAGTCTTGATTGCAACACAGCTTTCGTACTCGACAACTTGCACTTTGGTGGCAAACGCATCACTTTTCGGTAGGAAGTTTCTAATTGGAAAAAGGGTAGGCCCTATGCCTTTCTCCAATTATTTTGGGCCAAATGAGGACTTATTTCTGTGGCTCAACTTTCTCCTTGCCCTGCCTTCCTCACCATTCCTCCTTTCTTCCATCTACCTCCTCCTACTCTCCACCTTCAGACCCCTTATCTGTCCACCCATGCAGTGTGTTACGTGTAAGTCTTCTACTTTCTCTATCGCCCTGCTCTACCCCACAGCTCGTCCACCTCCTTTACTACCAGCCCAACCCACCCCGGTGTCGCAGGATATTTTGGAACCGGACGAATGGGAACCATTCCGATTTATCCTGGCCCTAGTGGCAGGATTTTTCGGAACCATTCCGATTAATCCTGACTCTAGTGGCAGGATATTTAGGAACCACCAGGATATTTCGGAACCGTCTAGAAGGTCATTAGCCGACATACATTTGTGACTTTACGACTTTTTCTAAACAGGCCAATGGATTTTGTGAACGCCAGAATGCCAGCACCCTTAGAGCTCTGAGGAAATCAGTCCAAGACCAACCCAGTGACTGGTATAAACTTCTTGACGCCATAGCCTACTCCTTCAGAGCGTCCAGAAGGCGGTTGTACAATACATCTCTTCTCGCCTACCTGTTTATCTCCTTGTTTATAAATTACAAATAAAAAGTGTACCAAGTGTAAACTCTGATTTGAAACCTTCTAGAAACTCAGAAAATCATACGAAAGCATCTAGAAGGTGGTTCCGAAATATCCTGGTGGTTCCGAAATATCCTGCCGCCAGGTGCGGGATAAATGGGAATGGTTCCGAAATATCCTAGGATTTTTGGGAACCGGTTCCGATTTATGCTGGTTCCGAAATATTCTACGACACCGGCTCTCTCGTCTTGTCCTCCCCGTTTCCCCACTCCAATCTTGCTGCCTCCCCATGTCTTCAGCCCACCCCCTCATCCCCACCCCCTCCCGCCTCTTTCTTCCCCTCCATGTCCGAGATGCAAGAAGTCTTGCGTCGGACTGCCGACTGGGCGAGCGAGTTTCCTCGAGAGTCGCTGTTTTCCCATTTGCTCGACACCGAGGCCCTATTGGGGCAGCTCACATGGGCAGCACGGAAATCTCTGGCCACTGTTTGCTAGTGGGAGACGAGTCGGAGCGCGAGATCAATAAGCTGTTTGATGACAACGGCACTCCGCTCTTCACGCGCCGCCGCTGAAGAAGCGCCTTCTCGACCCCCAATGTGGGCCCCTGGTTTCTGCCCACCCCCCACCCCCACCTTCTTCTCGCCCCTACTGCCTCTGTCTCCTGTTCCATCCCTGACTCTGTCTCTTTACATCCCTTCCGCCAGCCTCGACCCCTCATCCCATTACCCTCCACCCCATCCCCCTTCGGTGGTCATTACTGCTCTTCCCTTTACTTAAATATTTGTCCCCTCTCCACTTTTCGGGCCTTTGGTTTCTTCTTTTCTCACCCCAGCCCCTCCTTCTCTCACTTTTCCTATCTTTTTCTTGGTATCCTACTCCCTTTCTCCCTCCCCCTCGGTCATCTCCTCCGTTCCCCCTTCTATGCATTTTAAAATAGATTTTAACACTTCCCCCCACCACCACCCCTCCTTACCCTTCCTTCTGCACTATTCTTGTACAATCTCCCTTATGACCACCCCTTTACGTAACTCTCATCCTTTTTCATATACTTGACCATCATATACATATTCCTCCTTTTTTTCCTCTTGTGTTCTTCCCCCATGTCCCAGTCGTTACCCTCTCCATCTTCGTCCCACCCTCTTTCCCACCTCGTCTGTTTCCTCTACCCCCACTACTAAATGTCAGCGTCTTCTCTCCCTCGGATATCATATCCTGTCAAGGGTTGCTCCTCAATGGGTTGTTGTGCTTATGTGCTTGTTCGGTCCACGCCACACACCCTCAGCCGCCTCCATTCTTTCCCTGAATTTTCTCACTCCACTATCTATCTTTAATCCGAGTGACTGTCATATCCACCACTGCCCAGCCCCCCCCCCCTCTCTCTCTCTCTCTCTCTCTCTCTCACGCACAAACACACACACACACACACACGCACAAACACACACAAACACACACACACACACACACACGCATGCACACACACAAAAACACACACACACACACGCACGCACACACACACAAACACACACACACACACACACACGCACGCACACACACACGCACACACACACACACACACACACACACACACACACACAGAGATAGAGACCTCCGAACTTTCTGCACGTATCAGTCTTCTAGTCCCTTCCTTCCTTACCTTCTCTTCTTTCCCACTTGTTCCGCTCTTTTACTCCCTTGCTCTTTTTCTCGTCATTCCAGTTTTCTCTTACATCTCCCAATTCATTCGCCTCTAACTTTTTTCTTTCTTCGCCAGTCCTTAAAAAAGGGCAAGACAACTCCTCTCACCTCCCCATCTACTTTATTATTCCATCTACTTTTCCCCATCTCGACCCCCATTCTTCTCCAGCCGCAACCCCGCCTCCATTTTTCCAGCCTTCCCTTCTCAACAACCCTCGAGTCCCTCCTCTTCTTGGCCTGGGCCAGCTCCGAAATGGGCAGACTCCGGTAACCGTGTTTTGATATTGATTGCAAAATAAGTCCGGGCAAAAAGCAGGGAGGCTCGAGGAGGCTCAGCCCGCGTCACTGGCCTGATCTCCGCCCCTCCAGTCTGAAAACCCGCCAATTGCCCCCACGCCAGAGAGCGGCGCCGCTGAGAAGCCGATTGGGACAGATTTGCGGGAAGAGGGCGTTGCAAGTTCAATTCCTCACTTCACTTCAGATTGCTCACCCCTATCCCAAGAAAGTGCCGGTCATCACCCACGGGCACAGACCTCGATTTCTACTACGGTAATCAACGAGTGAAAAGAGGCTGCAATTTCGCCCTTCAGGGAGAATCCGAACACGCGACGACGATCTTGGTGAAGTTGCGCAAATGACTGGGTATGGAAGCTGCCATCTTTCTTTTTTTTGGTCGCTCTCCTGTTTGCCTCCAGGCCAGCGCTCCGCTCGAGTCTACACAGCTGTTGCATGGGGCCCCGTTTTGGCGAAGGCAAAATGAACGACCTCAGCAGTCAAATATGTAACTACTGCAATTAGGGAATCCTCGTGTTGCTTGGCGTGCTTAGATTTCCGATTGCACGACAGCTGGACTGAAAACTAGGGACCCTGTTTCATTGACCGGTTGACACGAGGGGGAAAAACAAGCCGTGACGGTGACACAACAGAGTCAACAAGGGAACCCAAGTATGAGATTCAGTTGAAATTGGCGTTCCTGAGTATTCTCACAAAAACAGATGGCGTTTTTCAAGCAAGAGAATGTCTGTTTTTGTGGGTTCAATTTCAGTAGCAGTTCACAGATTGGACTATTTCTCCAGTATCGCCACCATCACACCTCCTCCGGCTGCTGCTGAAAAATGAAAACATCCACGTGATCCCTGTTAGCAGCAATTTTGCCTTATTAATCGTAAAAAATTTCATTTTTTCGAATAATGATGCTAAACGATATGTAGACCATTCCGTTGCAATGCGCCAAAATGTATAATGAGAAATTACCATTTGATTCCTAAAATCTTCACTCTCGAATAAATAATTACACAGAGATTCACATCCACATGATCCAGCGACTGCCTATAGGTGCTCTCTTGTCAGCTTTAGAAGCAAATTGATGTTTAAAAGCATAAGGCGTTTGGGAAAGTGCAATCATTCTCTTTTGCGTTGCGTAAAAGGCTAGGCGTCTGGAATATACATGTAGTTCTAGCAGCTTGTGCCTTCCAGCACGACCGGCAATCACTTCGCACCTACGCAGTGGCAACCAATTTTCTAAGAGAGACAAGTTCTTCCATCCACGACAACTCTCACTACTGGAATACCAAAACCAGATAATTCCGAAGCGTCACCCTGCTTGGGGCTTTGGCCAACACAAACTGTGGACGACTGAGATGGTTACCAATCTTGGCACTGGCTCGAGCGAGTTAGAGTGTGCTAATCTTGCAGACGTCAAATCCAGACAGACGACCTATTACACAAGTGACAGACAGCATTGTCGGTGGTATGACCAAGTTTCGTGACTCTAACATACTTTCAAAGTCGGCTGTGGTGCACGTCTTTCCAGACTGTTACTTACTAAAATGTCTTGAGTATATAGGAAGCAAGGAGTTGACAAGAATTGGTTATAGATATATTTTACCCAATGAATGCAGCGACCGGCTGAGAAGCAGATACATATTTTGTATTGTGCAAAGCAGCGCCCCTACAGCGTCCCAAGGACGGTAAAGACTTTGGTTTAAAAGAAAGACTCCAGGAACATTTTAAAGTTAGTTTGACTTATCTATTTGCGCTGTTAGATGACCTTGAATGCCTACTTAATATGTGGAAAATAATCCTATACATAAATCCTGCTATTAGAATCCACAGCAGTTTGCCTGTACCTGTGATATGAACTATCAACCACACATACATCTTGAAAAAAAAATCAGAAGGGGGGAGACAATCACATGATAATCCTCAAAAAAGCAATGGCAATTGCACAGTCACATCCATTCAAAATGAGCGTTTGCTTACTGTTAAAAAAAAAGTCAGTCAGAATGGTAAATATGCAATCGCTAAATTTGCTGGGATGTTGGAATTCCGTCAGAGGCGTCTGACCTCGTGCTTTATCAATACATCATTTTGCTGAATTGTTAGAGAGAAAAAATACTTTCTCGACATTAATTTTTATTTAGAAAAAAAGAGCAAATGGGAACTATCACTCCAGGAAAGTGTCGTGCAATATCAACATCAAGACTGCGAGAGCGATACGACCAGCGTAGTTAATACAAATTCCCCGTAACGGACGCATGGTTCCAACAGTGACTTAATTTAATAACTGCTCAAGCAAGCGCCAGAGCAACTTAACCTGTGCTGAGGCGGGGGACGCCTCCCGATGTTTCTCAGCAAGTGTCTGCTTCATCAGCCATGCGGCAGAGCGACCGGCTGTACCCAGGCTACACTGCCTGAACTCGATACGACTGCTGACTGATGAAGGCAACCTTGCAGAAAGGGAAGGAGATGTGGCGGCATGCCCTGCAGCGGCCCTCTCCCTCTGCTCCCCTGTGAGGTACGTGAAGTACACGAAGATAACCTCGCTGCCTCTGGGGAAAGGTGGTCTGGCATGACCTCGCCGCCAGTTCACTGGCGTCTGCCTAAAGAGGTCCATTTGAGAGGAGTGCAAAATCGCCTGGTGCGGGAGGGAAAGAGAACCAGAACTATACATTTATCTCTCCTTTTTTCCCTTTGTTATGAAAGATATGACCTGTATGTAGGCAAGTGGCACAGAGAATATATAGCTATGGAAAACTCGCTGAACCCAATACGAATGTTGACTAGTGAAGGGAATCATGCCTAAAAAGTGCTAACAGTTTCGAGTCGTGGGCTTCCGCTCTCTTGTCCCCGACGTTGCAGTGCAGAGTGCAATGGTGACCTCCCAGTCCTCGGAAAAGACGCCAGGCCTGACCTCGCCGCTAATTTATGAGTGTCTGGCTGCATGTTCTATTCTAGAGGCTCACAAGATGGCGCGGTGCTTGAGAGAAAAGAGAACTGTCCTTGTCACACGTCGAATTGTGAGAAGCCGGCGAGTGGGTGCCTTTAACCTCCTGTCTATGGGGTAGTCGACAAGCCTTTAAAGTTTGTGCGTTGTTAGGAAAGTGAACGGCGTGCAAAGCATCCGTCTAGCGTGAGAAGAGTTCACGGCGAGCACGGACGTATATGGCGTTGCCATGGACTGGAGGAGTTTTGTCCGTGCAAGGTGCTCCCTTGGGTCGAGTAGGGCTCACGGGGAGCAATTGGATAAGGGTGGAGGAGAAAGACAGAGAGAGGAGAGGAAAACGGGAGAGGAAGAAAGCGGTTAGACAGAGAGGACGACTCTGTGCGTTGGTGTCGGGAACCTTCTCTCTCTGCTCTTGAGAGGTTGGCGACGCTGTGTGGCCCACAGTGGGAGATTTTTCTTGACGAGAGTCCTGACCTACGTGAATTCTGTGTTCTACTGAGTGTTGTCCATCGAATGGTTCCTCTCGAGTGAGTACAAATTTGTCGTGTCCATCGAAGTCGAGTCTCGATAGTTGTTCTAACTCCTTCATGATACTATTGAGAATTTTGATTTGTGGGTTGTTGGTTATAATCTGGTATTGTGAATAATTGCAGAGGAAATTAAGTTCCATTTTGCTCCTATATTGTTGGGTTTTGTTGTTTGCTCATTGACTGTTGTTGATTGAAATAGTCAGGCATATGGTGATTAATTGCAGAGGAAGTTGAAGTTCCGTTTTGTTCCTGCATTTTTCGGGTTTTGTTAGGGTTATTAACTGGTGTAGGCATTATGGTGCACTGAGTGATTTTTTTCCCGACGTTCCCTGGCGTTAAAGATTATTGTTCTTGTTTGAAACGGTCATTGTTTTGTTCTGACGTTTGATCCGTTAGAATACTATGATTTATTATAATTGATTGAAACGACTATTCTTGCCCATACATGTCGGTCGGTTAGAGTTGTCGTTCTTGTTTTGCATTGAAGGGTTACTTGTTGAGATTGAGAGGATTTTACCTCATGTTCTTGTAATGACGGAATTGTAGCGCGTTTGATTATTGTTAACAGAGTTTCATTCCGTTATTTCACTGCTTGGCTTTGTGGTGCGTTGCCGTGGGTGAGACTTGGTGCTCTTTCCTGTTTTCCTGGGTGTGTGGGTATGAGTGTGTGGATTATTGTTAGATCTTGCATTGTGAGAGGATGTAGGGAGAGTTTGAGTGTATAATAAACTGTAATTGTTACTTTCTGTACGTGGTTTGTATTCTTTTGATTGGATCAATTGTTATCTCTCGGTAAAAGTCCGAGCAGAAAGTGACCCGTGACAGTCCTAAATGCGCCAGTCTTCTTTTCTCGAAGGCTCTGACCCGGATGTACGTATGCAAGAGAACGACATAGGGCACTTGGGTCACTGGAAATATCAAACACTCCAGATAAGTGAGCACTGGCACGGCGGCCCATCCCTCACCTACAGCGCTATGACACACTACGCACAAAAAGTTAAGGATCACTTTGAGAAAACATGTGTGTAATAAACTCAGTTCACAACTGTTATTCATGTCAGTCCAGCGAAATTGTTATGAAATCTCATTCAGCTGTTAGCGGGCGATGTTGTGTTAGTGGGAGAGTTGCACGAGATTCTCAACTACTGAGCTTGGCCGCAAACAAAAAAGGGGAAACTTGCAAAAAAAAGACGTTGTTTTGAACCATACTGCCTGAATGCATTGCACGAGCCAGATGAAAAAAAAACATGATGCACGTGCAAGCACTGCTGTTTATGTGAGATGCTGTCACTTGCTTGGCTCTATAAGATAAGAAGGCATTCTCCCAGTAGTTGGCCTGATCTGACAATGCCTCCACGACGAAAATTGAGCGAGTTCGACAGGACACGAGCAGTTGCATGGTTCCAAGATGGTGTTCCCAAGCGTGAAGTGGCCAGACGTCTTCAGGTATCAATCTCGGTCATTGTCAGACTGACTCAACGCTACGCAGCCACAGGGAGGGTCCAGGAAAGACGCAGATCTGGTCGACCAAAAAAGACAACCCCACGTGAAGATCGTCTCATTGAATGACAAGCCCTGCAGACAAGAACAGCCTCTTCCAGCATCATTCGAAGGCAGCTGAGGGTGGCAGCTAACGTCAACGTCTGTCAACAGACCATTCGGAACCGCCTTCATGGGTTTAGCCTCCGTTCTCGTCGGCCAGCTGTACGGCCACTCTTAACTCCAGTCCATAGGGCGGCACGCCGCGCCTTCTGCAGACGTCACGTGAGGTGGATACGACATCAATGCTCCCAGGTCCTATTCAGTGATGAATCACGCTTCACCATGAACCACAACGACGGCCGCCTGAGGGTCTGGAGGAGGCCAGGGCAACGCTTTATGGACGCCACTGTCCAAGAAAAAGTGGCCTTTGGGGGAGGTTCTGTAATGGTCTGGAGGGCCTTCAGTCTTTACCACAGAACACCTAAGTATCACGTACAGGGTAACCTGGCTGGCCTCAGATACCGGGATGAGATCCTTCGACCGCTTGCTGTGTCTACACTGCAGCAGATGGGACCAAGGGCTGTCTTCCAGGATGACAACGCCCGGGCCCACCGGGCAACAGTGGTCAACGACTTCCTGCAGCAGTCTGGCGTCAACAGAATGGAGTGGCCAGCATGCAGTCCCGATTGAGAACCTCTGGGATGAACTCGATCGTCAATTGAGGAGCAACCACCCCCCCTCCCAGGGATGCCCAACACCTCTTCCAGATGCTGCAGGCTGAGTGGCAGGCGCTACCTCAGAGGATCTTCACCAATGAGGACTCGCTGCGTCGAGTGCCAGAACAGCCATGGTGGTTATACGCATTACTGAACTTTTTGGAGCATCAAAATGCCCTGTCTTGTGATTTTAATGATTTTGTGAAATCAAATTTCGATATGTATCCACTTTGATTACATGAACACACCAAACTATTGCTCGAAATTAAACGCAATTTTGTGTCGTTCTCCATGACGGATGGAATTAAATTTTTGCTAAATTGCAACGCATTGGCTTTCTTCTTATCAAAGTTATGACTGAGGGTGCAAGTGATCCTTAACTTTTTGTGCGTAGTTCATATTGGTGTCTGTCTGAAAAGTTCTTTTCGAGAGATACTCAGCATGGTAGTCTGGCTCAAGGTGATTTCAGCTAATGGAGAGGAAACCTCAAATTTCTTACTTTTTCCACAAAATGGCATATTTCAAATTCGGCAGACATCCCAGGAAGTCGCAGTAGAGAAACTGACAAGTAAGCGCACTTGTATTTTAAAAATCCCACGTGCAAAGTCGTCAGATCGTCGCTTGGCTAGAAACAGTGGCTCTGCAGAAAGTTGTCGGTGATTTCAGGAACACATTGCCGAATTTAGTGACCCACTCTAACCCAGGAGAGACTCAGGAACCCAACGTTACTGCAGTTAGAGTCGCTAAGCAAACGAGTGCGTTTCTGTTTGCTCTGAAGACAGACCGCACCCGGTGTCCAGGGGCGATAAGGAAAAATAGACTTTCGATGTCGATCAAGTGAGATACCTTGCCTACCTCGGCATTAGTGACCAGAGAGATGCTGTCTCCATCCACGTAGATTTAACCTTGGGTCAGGATGAGCGTATCGATTCCTTGACGTTGATTCTGATAGATGGCAACCCATGAAAACACGCCTTTCTCTGGGCTCTTTATCCGCCTCGAAACGCCTGCCTTCGTCAATTTTGGAGGACCCATAAATTTCACATGAATGGCTTCTGGTGCCTTGCCTAGAAGAGGGAAGAGAATGGCTTTGAGCTGGAGCCAGCCGCGGACCGTCTGCCCGTCTGTAAAAGGGGCATTTTCCAGAAGACCACTTTAGAGTGAATGGACGAGGAACGTCAGATCCAGGGACAGGCGGAGGAAAATCAAGCGGCGCCTTGCGATAAACAAGTTTAACAAATTTGAGACAGACTTTACAAAAAGATCATTACTTCTTCCAGAAAAAAGAAACCTCTCTCCTACAAAACAAATACAGCCCGGGCAAGATGACAGACATTACGACGATTTCCGGTTAACGAGTTCCCATACATCAAACTAAATCCAACAACGGCCGGTGGCACACGGCCCAGACAAGTCTCCAACAATTTCAACGCGAGAAGAAAGCCACCCTGTCCAACTCTCCCAGACACCGGGAGACAGCCAATTGTTCTCGGCTCCTTTTTTCTGGCGCGACACAGGACACGCCACCATCTTGGGCTGTCACGGGAGACCGAGAGGAAGGATCAAGGCAGGAATGTCTTCAGCTGGGGCGCGCCACCCCCAGTCCTGGGTTACAATCCACGGACCGCGGGCGTCATGTCAGGACAGCACGCCGATTTATCAAGCACCCCTTTGCCTTCTGAAGAAAGCCAATCAATGGAGGGTGGCTATCGACCCCTGTGTTTCACAGTGGACCACTCACTCCTCCGCTCCAGCTTCACAGGCCAGCGTGTGGACGACCCTGCCCGGCCCCTGACCATCGGTTCTGCCCTGGCCCGAACATCCATCACAAGACAGCGTGGTGCCATGAATACATGCACAGCACCGCCTGTCATCGCAGAGGGGGCGCTTTGTCGCTTAACGCATCCGGATCGATGATAATTATGGCGGCACCAGCGTGGGCGAATTGGAACCGTGAGGGATTTTGTTTTGCCAGAGATGCAGAAGCGGTTCGGGCGCTGTTTTGACTTTTGCCTCTGGTTCTGCTTGCAGAACGTTAGGAGGGAAAGGTTCGGAAAGCAAATCTACTGAGACTCATTGCTCTATCACACAGAAAAAAATCTGCAATAATCAAAATCTCAGAGACTGCGTAAATCACTCAAAACAGTTTGAAGTACGACGAAAAATACAAGAACGATTAAGAGTGTTTTTAAAGATGGCAAGATCTCAACAACTTTACAGCTAAATTACTAAAACATTTCAACGGCAACTCAACTTCAGAAACCGTAAGTCAATACCACAAACGTGCAGAATGGTAGCACAGCGCGAACACTTTTCCCAGGCCCTCCTTTTCAGGTTCAGTCACGAGGCAAACGAGGATCGTGACTGAACTGGTCGCCTGACCTGAACTAACAACCGAGTGTGAACTGGGGTCGGGTTGACCTCCGTGGGTGAGGACAAGAGGAGGAAAGATTTACTGAGGGCCTCGAGGTGTCCCCCACTCATCACAGGGACGGTCTATAGACGTCCTTCTGCAGGCAAGGGGAAACAAGATCTCCCGGCACAATGAGCAGACTTGACCCACGGGACATGCGCCGTCAGAAATGTAAATACTTATTTACTGGCTCGCCTCACATCCGCCCTTCCATTTCCATTTACTCACCCAATACTCTTCCCTCGCTTTCCAACCCCTTCCCCAACCACCCTCACCATCCCCCCTTCCCACCCTTTGCCTGTTCAATCCCCTCCCCTCCCCCTCCCCGCCCCTTTCCCCGTCCTCTGTTCAGACCCATTCCTCTCTGTTCTTGTATATTTTATCTATTCAAGTGCGCATCTGAAGTGTGTTCGTCTTAGCAGCGTATCCAACTTTTTCCGTGCATATCCTCACTCTGTCAAATCTTACCAGCACCCTAACATGCCATTCACCCACATATCCTTTTGTTTACCTACCTTCCACTCAAGCATGCATTGATATTTCAGCAATTCTTTACTCCTCTTCCCACCCATCCATACTTCAATTCATTATTTGCTCCCAACCCTCCTTCCCATCCCATCTCATTCATCGCATCTCAAAGAAAGAATGAAGATGTTTAAGGCACATCAGCCTTTGTATCATGGTATTGATTAGAGGTGGCTAGAACAAGGGCGAGCCAAGTCTCGATTCCTCTAGTTTTCCCGCCTTTTGCACATCGCATTGGGAGACATGGTGTGCATATTCCTACCCCCCAACCCACAGAGGAGTATAACATGGTCTCACAGTCCCAGCCTGTACCCCAACCACCACCGTGCCCCCTCCAGTCCACCCTAGCCTCCTCCTTCCAACCCATCACAGTGCCTCCTCCTCCCCACCCACCACAGTGCCTCCTCCTCCCCACTCATAACAGTGCCTTCTCCTCCCCACCTACCACAGTGCCTCCTCCTCCTCACCCATCACAGTGCCTCCTCCTCGCCACAGCTATTTCGAGTCTCTCTTTATCCACTACCACTCTGGTCAGTCACCGTCGTCCAAATCACCGTCCCTTATTCTCCACCTGCAATTATATGACTCAACACCTCGGTCCATAGACTGATTATAGGCCGCTTTAACCTGTCACAGAAACGTTTTTGCTCTTATCTTCAGAACGTTGTTGAACAAGCTAAGGCTTCAGTATGACAGTGACAAATCTGACTTACTCCTTGGGGCGTCAGACAATGTGAAAACTAGAGTACTCTTGTAATTAGATATGGTCGTATAAGCAAAATTGCCCTCAACTAACTCTTACTCAGCATATCCGCCATGTGATATCGATTGCTCATCTGCAGCTGCGTCGGATTGCCAGCATCAGACGATGTCTCACCAAGAAAGCTGCTTCGACACTTATAATAACGCTAGTCCTGTCCCTCCAGGATTACTGTAACAGATTGCTGGCAGGAGCCACGCAAGAACAACTTCAGCGTCTGCAGCGCCTTCAAAACATCGGTGCTAGAATTGTTGCGCGCCCTCCAAGAATGGCCCAAGTGTCGCCAATTCTAAGAAGCCTTCATTGGCTTCCGGTGCAGCGTGGTATTGAACACAAAGCTCTTTGCACTGTGTTCAACTGCGTCTCAGGTGCAGCTCCACTCTACCTGCGAGCGCTGCTCGAGGAATATAA
Organism: Theodoxus fluviatilis; assembly: GCA_034096865.1. Lineage (NCBI taxonomy): Eukaryota > Metazoa > Mollusca > Gastropoda > Cycloneritida > Neritidae > Theodoxus > Theodoxus fluviatilis. Next base: position 120,806 of record JAWQFJ010021775.1, read on the forward strand.
ACCGAATAGAAATTTAAAATTATCCACTCAAAAACTTCTTTGTGTCCCACACCGACGGCTTGGTAACTATGGCCGCCGATCTTTCAGTTTTGTGGGACCCAGCTATTGGAACAACATTCCTGAACTGCTCAGAAAGTACCCCAAACTCTCTCATTGTAAGAAGGGACATAAAACATTTATATTTAATGGCTAACTCTTTTTTCTGTGTGCGCATTGAGCATGCCTGTAGGCGTGAAGATTTGCGCGTCACAAGAACCCATGCATACATACAATAGTGAGATTACAATTTTAAGGATGACAAGCGGAGGATAACTGAAACGGGCCTGGATTTTATGTTACGAAGTCACAGTGCAATGTTAACTGCATCTAACTATAATATAATTCCTAAATTCAAACATATTCATGCAAATAGACGTTATTTCCGAGCTAATTTCGACTTTGTTCCCTATTTGGAAATTAAGTTAAAACATTCCAATGAAATCTGATAGTACGTGATATTTAGAGTTGAAGCCACACACTGAAAGGATTCAAACGTATTCTAATGAGACGATGCCTGTATGGCCTGGAACTTCATGCGCCTAACGCGAGTACGTGCCCATAGTTACGCCTTTTTATCCCTCCAGGTTTACTGGAGGTCCTACAGACTTTATCCCTCCAGGTTTACTGGAGGTCCTACAGACTTTATCTGTCTGTGTGTGTGTGTGTGTGTGTGTGTCTGTCTGTCTGTCTGTCCCGTCTCCACGGCCTATATCTCAAAAACTACTGGACGGATTTCCTTGAGATTTTGCACACTGACTGGAAGTTAGGTCCCATTAATATTATCAAATTTTCAGAATCGAGGTTTGAAAAGAAAGTGACTTTTTTACATTTTGGTGTTTCATTGAAAACGATTCACCAGACTCCATTTTGCAAAATTTGTGACGTGATCATTTGACGTCGTATAACGTGACGTCATTTGCGAGGAGATTTTTGAAGGAGGGGTGAATAGAATAGAATAGAATAGAATAGAATTCGTGACGTCATTTGCGAGGACAGAGAATGATTTAGATAGATATGTCCTCAGATGTCTTAGGCCGCAAGGCCTTTATCTGATCTTTTGATCAGTACTTATGGCTACTCTCACTCTCTCTCTGTCTCTCTCTCTGACTCTCTCTCTCTGTCTCTCTCTCTCTCTGTCTCTCTCTCTCTCTCTCTCTCTCTCTCTCTCTCTCTCTCTCTCTCTCTCTCCCACCCACCCTCTTACTCTCATTCTCTCTTCCCTTCCTCCCCTTTTCCCAGCTCCCCTCCCCCCCCCTCTCTCTCTCACTCTCTCTGTCTCTCTCTCTGTCTCTCTCTCTGTCTCTCTCTCTGTCTCTCTCTGTCTCTCTCTCTGTCTCTGTCTCTCTCTCTGTCTCTCTCTCTCTCTCTGTCTCTGTCTCTCTCTCTGTCTCTCTCTCTCTCTCTCTCTCTCTCTCTCTCTCTCTCACTCTTACCACATTTGAATATTTTGCCTCAAGGGCTGAATGTAAGTAAGAAAGGCAATACAGTAGTCGCCGCTTATAAAACACGCGGTTAATAAAAACAGCCGTTTTTTAAATACAGTTGGTAAGGTCCGGATTTACTTCGTTACTGATGGACATGTTCAACAAGCAAACGGTTAATAAAAACGCCGCTTATTAAAAACACTTTTGTTCGGTCCCAATGTGTTTTTAATAAGCGGCGACTACTGTACTGCCTAATTCACTACCCTTGTCTCTAAACTCAGACGATTCCAACTGCCTGTTCCGCTTTGACGTAATCTCATGACGTCATCTACGATCTAAGAGAATCGAAGAGACGACAAAGAAAGCAGTATATATAGCAAAGCTCAACCTAGGATCCTCTGACGAGCGTACCTTATCTAACCGATCAAGATAACGCGGGGATAGGGGATAAATCGAGTGTTAAAAAGATAAATCGCCGTTGTGAATAGGGGCCCAGCGAACTAACTGAATGTCGACACAATCACGCGGCACTGTTGTACATTTGCAGTCAACGTAAGATCTGTACGACGATTTGATTCAAGGCCTAGTGCTAATTGTTTTGATGGTCTGGTCTCAGTGTCACAAAAATATGATGATTTAATCAATCCCTGACCCGGAAATGTTGGGGACAACGACCATTTCAGCGTAATGACATCGAGTCAAACCGAGTTATCTTTCCTACTTCAGCAAAACGCTTCGATATATGTTGAACCTCTACCAGCAGGCGCCAAAATGCGATACTACGAAAAGAATATTGACGTTGATGGGTTAGATCCGTATGAAATACCAAACAGT
>JAWQFJ010021776.1:0-16343 GCA_034096865.1 Theodoxus fluviatilis
ATAGTGTCTTTGCTTTGACTAACATCATTAGTGCATTAACTGGCTTGGGAAATGCAACTCATTGCTTCGTCAAGAGGCATGCAGTACCGTAAAAAAGTAATCTCCACAGCGTACAGCACATCGTTTTCAGTTAAACTTGTGCGAGTGTAGACGGCGGGGAGGGGCCGCTATTGCGAGATTTTTTTATAAACAAAAGTTCTTAGGCCATTTTGATTCTTTTGTCCTAAAACGCCTAAAAAACCATAATATTTTTGTTACTTTTTTTTTCGAAACTGAAATTTTTTCTTTTCTTTTTTCTATTGCGAGGGGCCGCTTTTGCGGGATTTTTTTGGTCAAAAGTTCTTAAGGCCATTTTGATTCTTTTGTCCAAAAATGCCTAAAAAATAAAATATTTGTTACTTTTTATGGAAAAAACTTTCGGTTTTTATCAATAACGGGTGAAGCTTTATATTCTAACTCCATCCCACGTTTGACTCTCAACGGGTGGTCCCTACGCCCTAACTCCAGGGCCCGACGCTGATGTTGGACACAAACGTGACAAAAAGTAACGCGTCCGGGTTTAGGTGAAACTCCCCTGACAGGCTGTCAGTCAGGCGGGGTGGCGGGTGCGGCCTAGGCTGAGCGCAATCGGTAAAATCCCCCAAAAGTAACAAATATTTTATGGGTTTTGGGGCGTTTTAGGACAAAAGAATCAAAATGGCCTGAAGAACTTTTGACCAAAAAAATTCCGCAATAGCGGCCCCCCGCAATAGAAAAAAAAACGAAAAAATTTCTAAGTAAAAAAAAAAAGTAACAAAAATATTATGGTTTTTATGCGTTTTAGGACAAAAGAATCAAAATGGCCTAAGAACTTTGTTTTTTAAAAAATCCCGCAATAGCGGCCCTCTGCAATAGAGAGCCGACCCCGTAGACGAAATGGCGTTGTTTCGAGAGATGGCGCCAATGTGTCCCCGGTCCGTCATGCGAACCCCAGCGTTTGGTGTGGCTGTACAGCCCATGGCGGGAGTGGCGGTCCTTGCTGCATCGTGTGGAAGGCATATATCTTGGTTCTCATCATTACACCATTACATGGTTGAGTTCATCTTCGAGGGTTTCCGAATGCACTAAGACCACAAGCAGAGGTGATACGTAAGGCCACTGACAGGAAAAATCACCTGAGTTGGTATAAGGCCTACGCACACAAAGCAAATCCACACGCCACACGCACGGACTGACAAAAATATCTCCAAACGGCAGAGCGCTACTGACGCCTTGCTCCACTATTGCCAGCCGTGATTGGCTGCCACAATGACGCTTGCGAGAACGCCAGGGTAGAATCCATTCAGCGTGGCTGAGACTAGTGGATATAGTCTGAGCAACAGGTTGGTCACGTGATAGTCTTAATTCTTCCATAACATGCATACCACCATCCACGCTGAATGGCATACCAGATCGTTGAGTGTATTCCTCCGCTTGTTGTGATACAAGTGGATACAGGCAGCCAATTCATTTTCTAAACATCGATTTCCCATAAATGTAAAACTTGTATGCGGTAAAATTCGAATCACAAGAGTGTAATATTGTGAACTCTACTAATTATAAGGACTTTGAATACAACAGCAACAATTATACTTCATTGTGCGAGTAAGGCAATCAATCCCGTCTGCATAATCATAGTGATAATCTTTTGGACCGATAGCAAAGACCCTTTGCAGATAGTACGATACGCCCAGAAACCCGCTGAGTCCTTTTACTGATGAGGAATCATTAATTTAATGTATGCTTAGAAGGATTAAACTTAGAAAAACTGCTTCCGAGCTCTCCGATGATATCGAACTTCGGAATTACAGAAGAATTAGCCTTATAGCAACGGAATGTAGGTTAAATCACTTACCATCAGTCGATACACAAATGATCGAAGTGTGGACTCCATGCAGCAGCTCGTCACACAGTGTGAAAGTAGTTAGACCACAGGTTCCGGCCAGAAAGCATTTATTGGCGAGAGTATAACCATAGATTCACGTCACCAGCCCGGTGCCATAGGGATCTTTTTCGCTTGTTTACTAGTTCCAAAGATTGCGTATACACGTGTATATGTTACAGTCAAATCGGGAAACCAGGCATTCTCCGAGAATGCCTGAAAGTTTAGGCATTCACGGTTAATCCCTGGTTTGATCAGGCAATACCGGTAATGACTGAAAATTTTCAGGCATTATCAGGAAATGACTAAAAACTACTGGTACAAATTTCCCGTTTTGCCTGACTGTTAGGCAAAACGGGTTGTTCTGACCTTGTCATTTTTTTTTAACATAGTCTGCGTTGCATGAATTTTTAGTGAGTTTCTCTTCCATGTGTGACCTGATACCTTGTCTGTTTTTACATAGCCTGCCTTGCATGAATGTATAGTGAGGTTTTTTTCCCCGGAGTTCGGAGTGATTAGAATTTGTTTTTACATAGCCGGTCTTAATTTATTGTGAGTTTCTCTTATGTGAGTTTCTCTCATTGTCTCTTTAACTTTTTCCCCTTTTCGCTGAGTTTGGAGTGATTGGAGTTCACTTTCAGTATAATGCTAGTTCCATTGTGACGTTACTCTCAATGTTGAGAGTAGCAATGGAAGAAACAGAATCGGTGGAAGTCCGATTTAATCGGTTACTCTTTCAAAAGTACGCCAAAAATATAAAAAAAACATTTGATGTCAAAGTCAAAATATTTTCAAATACTTGAAGAGATGATGGAAAACGGAAGTCGGAAAACTCCACGTCAGTACAAGCTGTTTTCGAAGTAAGTAGACTCCTCTCAATCCCTCTCGTTCCTCTTTCTCTCTCTCTCAAATATGTCGTTCTGTCTGTCTCTGTCTCTCTCTCTCTGTCACTGTTTGTCTCTCTCTCTCTCTCTCTCTCTCTCTCTCTCGTTTTTGTTCTCCTTGTATCAAGAATTTTATCACTTCTCTCTTACACACACACGCACACACACACACGCGCGCACACACACGCACGCTCGCACCCACACGCACACACGCGCAGACACAGGTAATAAAATAATGATCTCTTGATTTTGAATCAGGTATGAAATCCTTCGATGCGGGCACATGGACAAGCTGATAAAGAAACGAAAGTCACCTGCTGAAACCCCGATCTACTATGTGACAATTGAAGACACATTCGATGGACCAAGCTTGGGATTTTAAAAGGAGCCTACACCAGAAACGAGTTCGAACTGTGTCATCAAAAACTGTTGTCTTTGAGTGAAATGAACTGTGTTAAGCACGTAAGTCTTCGAGAGGCAGTCATCCTGGGCTCCCAAAGTGGAGGACAAGGATACGTCTAGTGCAACTGTTCGGGTGCAAAGAAATGCCAGATCAATCGGTGCAAATGCTTCAAAGCAAAACTGAAGTGCAACAGTCGGTGTCACCAATCCTTGACTTGTGGAAACAAATGAACTGTTGACAGAAAGTTCTGTTTTAATGTACATTTTAGTTGTTAGAATTAATAAATTAAACTGATTTCATCATTATGTTCTTTAATTGAATGCCTTCAAATTAAGAGAAGAGAGAGAGAGAGAGAGAGAGAGAGAGAGAGAGAGAGAGAGAGAGAGAGAGAGAGAGAGAGAGAGAGAGAGTACAAAAGAATCGTGAAACCAATTACGACCCCAGCCATTCAAAGTTTTACAGTAGGCTTATGTGCTGAAATGCTTTGACTCTCACCAGAAACACAGATTGTGAGCGGTAGGCATTCTCCGATAATGCCTGACAGCCTATTTCAGTCAATCACCGATAATGCCTGAAAATGTTCAGTCATTACCGGAATTGCCTGATCAAACCAGGTATTTACCGTGAATGCCTAAACTTTCAGGCATTCTCGGAGAATGCCCGATTTCCAGAGTTGACTGTAACATATATACATGTACACAATCGCACGTGCTCAAGGCAGTTTGCAACCTTATAGACGACGTTCGCGCTAAAAGTAGTTCTCAAATGATTTCCTGAAAATCTCATAGATTAGTTTTATTAGAACACCAAATTTGTGTTTATCTATCGGAATAAATAATTGGAGTGAAATATAATCGTATCTTTTTACTCTCGATGGTCTTTTGATCATGTTGAATTTTGATTGGTAAAATCATTGGAATGTGAAGCCGAAGTCATGTGACCAACCTGTATCAGAGATAGTATATCTCTGTGTTCAGAATGGGTAGAATCGCCTCGTGGCTTTAGGAAGGGAGCGACTTTTCTAGTTATTCGCCTTATAGGAATCCTGTAGGAAGACGCAGTGGATCCATTCTTACGCCAACCCTCAGCTCAGAGAAAAATGTCATAGATGCATGAATATTGTTTCACGTGTTCTCTATAAGCCTACATTACCTCGACTTGTAATCAGCACACCAGGAGACGGTTCCAATGTACAGGAAACTCTCACGCACGTAGGTAATAGCACATTTTCAGTCAACGAGGGCAAAACAGAGTCAAAATATCACAAAGAAAGACAATTTTTCGCCATTTTAAAAATATTTTGGATTAGAATAACAAACAACAACAATAACAGATGCTTTTTTAATTGACAATTTACAGAATATAAATCAAACGATGTGACAAATAAATCGATCAATTCCGAATAACCGACGATAATTCTCCATTAGGAGGTAACCTCTAGATGCCGCATCTTTGGCTCGATTGTCTTGTTATAAACTTAAAAGGCCAAAGGTAGGGTTTACAGCGTAGGAAAACCAAAGCCATCCGTGAAAACATTAAGCTAAACTCCACACGTGAGTATGAGCATAACACAAAAGACACCACTTCATACGATACGTTAAATAACACAATCAAGATTTGGACACTGAGATGTAATCACATTCAGTTGTCATTGCAACTACTCTAGCCCAGTGGTTACAGAGCTCAGCTTGCAGAAGTCTCGTGACCGCCAGGTGCGGTGTTCAATGCTGCACCGACCCTGGAGTTGAATCCCTGGGCAAGGTGCTTAAACTCGCATTGCCTAATAAGGAGTAAAACCGGATACTGCACGCTGCAATGCGGTGACCACAGATCGATGCTTTCCCCAAAACTAATGTTATGTTCAGAACTCAATAAATGTACGTTCTTTTTCAAAAACGGTACAAGCAGATAAGTATCATGCAAACAGAAACGAAGGTCCATGTATTGATTTCAAAACAATAGTATTGGATTGAGTCTTTACCATACATGTATGAACTTTGATGTCAAAGTCACCCCACCCCCACCCCATATGCAAACAATCCATAGGTGAAACAATGATCTCCTATAAAGTGCCCTTTATCAGTATATAAAATGAGGAATATGCTCACGCAGTTTCTAAATTTTTAAAAAGCCGAAAAAAGTGTCAACAAAATGTTCCTGACAAAGAATGTTTCCACAAGAGATTTTACGCTCTGAAACTCACGCAGTTCCGAAAATGATTCGAAATAACTGCATTAGAGGACTATTATGATAAGACTGAAGTAAAATTAGAATCCTAAAGAGTAAATCAAAACATGAAATTGTAGATAGATTTTTCGGGTAAAACAACGGAGACGATTCCACAGTCTTCTACTAAATATTATTGTTGGATGGGTGGGTGGATGGCTGGCTGGCTGGATTTCTATGGCCTATCAGCCTTTGAATTGAAGGCTATTTCAGGCCATGGAGCACGAAAATCACTAGAATAGTTGAGCGTAAGCGCTAATCAAGTCACGATGTCACTAGTAATTTACTTCTTGCGATGGATGGATGGATGGAGTTTTACGACGTATCAACCTTTGTAGGCTACGTAAGGCCACTGAGTTCGAAGATCATTAGAATAATTTTTAGGGTAAACTCAAATCAAGTCACGATGTCCCTAGATATTTACCTTTTACGAATCGTGTAGGGAGATGCGGTGTGTCTATTACTATTAGTATTACTGCTGTGCGATTCTTACCAATGTAAGCTAACTGCAACTAAGAGTTTCCATTTTACGCCCTCAGGGGGGGAAAACCACCACCACCACCCAAAGAAACTGCAGTAATGCCGACTGCACTTGCAGCCAAAGTGTTCATTATCACGCACAAATACAGTCATGAGGGTTTCTAACTTTTATTTCTACCACTATCCCAGGTTAACTTAGCCTCAACATTTAGTCTATACAGGAATATTATTATTTTAAACCGCACATTGGCGAATAAATTAGCTTAAAGCAAAGGAGAAAATCAACACTTTAAGCAAATCAGACAAACCAGCAGTCAAATGTCAATACATATTATTTGAATACTTTAAAGACTTGCTTGAAAAACAAGAACAAGAGGTTATTTCCACTATAGAGACAAAGCGCAAACCACTATAATCTTGTAACGTCAAAATGAATACGGTATTTGTATCAGTGACATTTTAAATGTAATGAAAAGGCCAAATGTTACTTGGCATCATCACAAAATGATTCTGCACGCACAGCATGGTACTGCATGCCCGCGCCCGCACACATACATGCAAGCATAGTTATATTTATTCAGTGTTTGTGCGAGTGAGAATTGTGACGACGGTAAAAGGAATAACTTTTTTTCAAGGTTTAATCCGTTCGACTGTTTCCTAATCACTTTTGTGATCTTTGGGTTTTCGTTGTTAATGTTTAGGGAAAAAAAGTTTAACGAGGAAGATGAGAAACGATTCATGAAGAGATTTTCATGTGTACAGTTAAGCATATAAAAGCATATCCCACTGACAACGTAATAGCATGCCAAATTTCAATACGCATTGTAGTCTCCGCTAACTACCAGACCAGAATGGCATCTGTAAGCAGAGGTCATCATTACTGATATCATTAAAGTTTAATAGAACATAATATTAGCTGGGGTAAGAAGACAAGGTAAGAGGTGTGCTGTGTGTGGGAATGGGCACGTCTGCGTGCTTGAAATTACTCCTACATGTCAAATTTCATATTCCATCAATATATTATCTTCCAAGTGGTCAAGATGGGTTTAATGTTTTCTGGTCATTACATACAGGTAAATGTATCATTAGTAACGGTTCAGTCACTCAGGCTAAAGCATCTTAGAAACAAGGTTTAGTCTATGTTGTTCAACTGACTAGCAGAGTGATATCTTTTAAACTAGCTTCGATGTGTTGGGGTCATCATACACTAACACCTTTCTTGGCGTGACATACCATTCGACCTTAACATCACTAAAACGTGTATAAAACCTTTCCGGGGGGAAAAAGAGGCAGACATGACAACAGTTTTGTTACTTAAAGCATAGACTGCATTTCTAAACAGTTTAAAGACCAAGTTCAACTGAACAAAAATTTCTCAAAAAAACTTTGTTCAAAGTTGCATATGGCCTAAAATGTATGGTATATGATAAAATCTAATCGATCAGATTACATAAGAAACCTTCAAAAGGTAGGCCTGTATTATTTGGAATATATGACCCTCCTATAAAAAAAAACATTAGTCATTTAACTCAATTCGAGATATTGGACAACTACAGTGAGAAGGGTATTTCAGTTTGGAGATTTTGATAGATTTGGAACCTCCATTCATTTGTGTATACCACAACAGCGAGCTTGTGTGAAATGCAGTCATTTTCTTGGCTTATTCTGCAAAATTCGTACCTTAGCATACGGAAACAGGAGTGAAAAGTTCGTAGAGAAATCAGTACTTTGTCCGCCCTTGTGATAAACTGTGAACAGATCAGCCATGGTGTTGCATAATTATAGACTATTTTCTCCCAATCCGTCTTTTCTGAGTTTTTTCCATTGTATACCAATTTCAAAATAGCCATCACGATGACAACACCATGCTGCATTAAAAAACGGCCTACATTTTAAAGCCTTCTTTCTTAAATCGTCAACTTATTGGGTACCAGTCATCTGTAGCTCATATCTTTGTCAATACTTCAATTTTCAAGTTTTTTGCATCACTGGAAAGAGAAATGTCTCCATTTTACGACCAGACTTAAAGTTCAGAATTTCCTAAAGGTGACATCCACCTCATTTTGTGGTGGAGGGTCATGTGTCATCACATTAAAACTATATACAATGTCAAAAATGCAATGTTAATTAATATGGCACAATGTTCTATATATCTACCTATGGATCAAATCTATTCTTTAAACGGCACCATACAGCTTCTAAAGGCGTACAATATAATGTATAACATGGCAAATGATATATCATAGACGTTCAAACAAGTCATTCCACATAAACCTTCAAATAGTTAATTTTTCATAAAGGTTCAGGCAGGTTGAAATATACATGGAACATAGTTGCATCCATGTTTACACATTGCCTCATCACCACACACAAGGGAACATAGTGGTCAATGCACACGAACGACTTCATCATACATCATATATAACTCACTTTTTTATGAGAAGAGGCACGAGCCCATTCCTCTCCTGTCATTCACAGTTTGTTAGTACTAGAGCAAAGGCAAAATACAAGTCCTCTACTCCAATGGTCACCATCTGGAGTAATTATGCATAGAACACTTCAAAGAGTGCAAGATGCTGCAGCTCGACTCATCTGTAAGTCAAAAAAGTCAGATCATCTCATTCCTCTCTTCCGCTTTCTCCATTGGCTGCCCATTAGTGCTTGAGTCCAATACAAGATTGCCTGTCTTTGCTACCATTACTTCGCTGAATCCCTTCCTCAATATCTCTCTAAACCCATGCGCACCTACACACCCACTAGACAGCTACGCTCTTCCGCAGACACAAGAATCCTCAGGTTCCCGGAGGACCCTCCAGTTAAAACAAAATTTGGTGAACGCTCTTTCTTTTATCATGCTCCCTCTATCTGGAATGATCTCTCTGCCTCTGTTCGTCACTCTACATCACCCTCGACCTTTCGCTCTGCTCTCAAAACTCACCTCTTCCTGAAATCTTTCCCTGATCCTGTCTAAGTTTCTTCATCTTCCTCCTCTCACTGTTCTCTTTGTACTAGCTTGCCTAAGCCCCCTACCACCCTCCTGTCTCTCCTCCCCCTCTCCCCAGTTTCATGTTAAGCGGTGATGCTGTACATCAGTTTGTCGAATGTCTGAAGTGAATGTCTGACTCCTATGTTATTAAGTTTATTAAGTTACCTTTGAGGTGACTGACTGTTATTGTATATTGTAATGGTTGTGTATGTATGCGCCTTGAGCATGTCTTAACTCATGGTAAGGCGCTATATAAATCCACACATTATTATTGTTATTATTAACACTGCACCCTAACATAATACAGAAACACCAGTAATGCATAGAAACACAATTTCATATGAAATGTATAACTCACATTTGGATCAACATGAGGTGAGACTTGCCTGCCAATTCTTCTCCTATGCTTTACAGGTTGCTACAACCAATGCAAAATGATAGGGGTATCCAACACACCGTCAGTTACAGCAATGACAAAAGCAAGTCCTTTACTCCAGTAATCACCATTTGGAGTATAATGCACAGGACAAAGTACCCTAACAAGATGCAGGAACACTGGTGCAATTAACAATTGCACACAACTTGAAGCCAGTCAGGCGAGAAAATCTGACCCAGTATTAAGTATACATTCATAACTAGGAGTCATGAAACATGGCCCACTCAATGAGCAAAAGTTGCAAACATCAAAAGTTACAAAATATTCTAAGCTAAACAGAAGCAGTGCAAAGTGCAATCCCATTTGCAGCTCAATACAAGTCAATCTCAATTTCATCTCTTCAACAGCAACAAGGTCTGAATATTCAGTCATTAAAGAGGTGATAGCATCCATGGTTTCATGGTCTATAGTCATGAAACAATTCTCAAATCAACAGCAAAGTATTTGCATTTCAGTACACAGAACATGTCTATCAACATTAATTGCAAAAAATCCAATATAGCATGGACAAAACTATTCTGTCAGTAATAATCTGTGTGGCCATGACTCCATGGATGTGAACAAGACAAGCAGTGTCATGTGCTAAAACCTTCACATAGACTGCAGCCAGTGGATTTATTTCCCCCTTCTCCTGAAGCTTCAGGTTTGAGCCTTTCACAAGTGGCAACCAGTGCTGCCAGGGATGTCAATATGTCTGACAGCCCAAATGTTATATATGTTACCGTCATGAGTGGTAATCAGGCAGAACTAGTAATGACTGGGTTTTTTTGTCATTACCAGTAATGGCTGATTCAGTCAGTGGTTACGAGTAATGACTGAAAATCTTAGGCATTACTAGAATTGACTAGCACATGTCGTGAACTGAACGCTTGATGACTAGGCAGGAGACGTAACTTTTTTTTAAGTATGATTAGACATCATGTTGACGTTGGGTTCAACGTCATGTTGTTCTTGGATTTACTGCTTGATGATTAGACATCATGTTGACGGACCAGTGGTCAGATATACTTCACAAGTCACATGTACACTTGAAAACAAATCAGCCCGGAAGGGTGCTCTTGTTACTGAGGCCCACTTGCATTCATTCATTCAGAAGCTGCCGGCATGGATGAAGCCACAGAAAACCGTTTCATGCAGGAAATGCAAAAAATTCGGCAAAGTGGAGGAAGGCAACTGATGACAAACCTGGAATATCAGGCCAACATAACAGATTTACTGGCAGTCCAAAGCAACACCAGTACAAAAAGCCGTCACCAGTATTACTTGGCAGAAAGGTAAATTTTTCCTCCCTCTCTCTCTCTCTCTCTCTCTCTCTCTCTCTCTCTCTCTCTCTCTCTCTCTCTCTCTCTTAGTGTGTGTTGCGATCCCTATTCCCGGTGTTGACAGAGGGAGGGGGGACCCCCGAAATCTTCTGGGTGTTGTAGTAAATCGGGATGAAAACATGATGTACACTATTGCCACCAGCAATGGAACACTGAAGGGAAAGTATTCCAGAAATCAGTTTATCCTTTGCCCGGAAAGATTGTTACCAATTGCAGACATAGACAGAGAGAATCTGATTTCACTGAGATCAGCCGTTACTTTGTCGTCTCGTTGTAACGGCCAAGGATTTGCCAAATGCTCATGCGCAGGCGCTAGACGCTGTCAGACAAAGAAATGCTCTTGTTTCAGAAACAATCTAAAATGTAACAGCCGCTGCCACCACAGTCTGACATGCAAAAACAAAATGTGCCAATGAAAAAGTAACATACTGGAAACTGGTCGTCTTCCAATAGGTAATATAGTTTTACTAAAGCCTGTTGGGACACAAGAAATAGGTTAGTGCATTTGTGAACAGAATCGCTTGACAATCGCTAAAATAATACGCTCGTATCAGGGTTTTTTTGGGTGTACAAACATCGTGGTGTGTGACTTTTGTATTCGTGCAAATGAAAAACACCAACATTCTTTTTGCTGAATAAATTAAATAGGAGAGATGTACCCTTTATGTGTGAGTTTATTATTCTTGAAAATGAAAAAAACAACAACATTCTTTTGCTGAATCCATTCTTTCCTTTCATTCTGTCACGGTATAATAGCTTGTGTGTGTGTGTGTGTGTGTGTGTGTGTGTGTGTGTGTGTGTGTGTGTGTGTGTGGCAGAATTATTGTGTCTTAATTCCAACAACAGCAACAGTTTCACATATTGACTGACTGAAACACAGGCATTACCAGTAATGACTAATTTCGCTTAATGACGGTGAGGTCAATATACAAATTCGGTCCTTTACGTGAAATGGCTAGTCAATTCTAGTAATGCCTAAGACTTTTAGTCATTACTCGTAACCACTGACTGAAACAGTCATTACTGGTAATGACTAAAAAAAACAGTCATTACTAGTTCTGCCTGATTACCACTCATGACGGTAACATATACAACCAACAAGCAGCACATGATAATGATCTTACAAGAGCTTCTTGTAAATACCCAATTCACAAGACATAATCATTTGTTTATCTGCAAGTCATATTGCAATCAGCAACATGACTAATTCAGTGATAATGCATAAAAAGTATTCATCATGGTCAAACAAAAGTTGACCACTGCTAGCATTCCTGCCAGTGCATGCATGTATACCATGACATTAATTGTTTCATGTCCAAACATAGTTCACATGCTGTACATTTTAAAGATATGCCCCAATACACAATGAAAAATCAACACTCATAAAATGTTAATATATTGAGAAATGAGGCTCTCCATCAGTTTCCAAGTACATAACATTATTTGCAAAAACAGACTCGTCATCAACACCAATGAACTCGGAGTTCTGCAGAGCATTATCAACAATGCCACTGTACAACTACATCCATTTACAAAAGTCATCCAGCACTAGACATTTGTATGACCCTGGAATCAGTAGAAATGTATTTTTGTTTTAAGCACATGCCATGGCACAACCCTCTCTCAAGTATACCAACTCTGATGGGAGTGTAATCAATCAAAACATACAAGAATTATCAAGCTCCACAGTGACACATGTGCAGGTCATGCATTTTAACTAATGCACTACAACCATCTATGAGTCATCAACAGCAGGAAAATAACCACAGTGCCACAGCTTGATGCAAAATAATTAGAGTAACCCACTCTGTCACAAAAACTGAGTCACATAAAAAGACTTGGCCCACCAGAAGTACATGTATATTTAAACACAGAAGTATGCCCCTTATGAAAAAAATACATCATAGAAAAGTTGCAGTAGTACAAAGAAGGAATCCACAGCATATTCAGATTGGCATGCCAACATAATTTTGGTCTTGCTTATTCATTCATTCTCTCTCCTACCCCACCCTTCTTTTTCACACACACACACACACACACACACACACACACACACACACACACACACACACACACATACACACACACACACATGAGAGAGAGAGAGAGAGAGAGAGAGAGAGAGAGAGAGAGAGAGAGAGGGGTGGGGAGGGGGGGAGGGAGGAAGGGAGACCAGTGTAACAGGGTAATATAAAACATTTCAAACTCTCAATATATATCATAGTTAGATGCCTTTTTGTCTTGCACCGAGGCTGCTATCACTTCATCTTATATGGAGTGTTGCTGGTAACATCAATATGACTGAAATCAAACTATTAAACAACACATGAATTGACTATATACAACTATCATGATAATTAGATACATAGCTAGCCATAAGTTGTTTCCTATTCACTGATCAATATTTGCCTGCAATTAGCCCCATTTCAGACACAAAGCACAAGAGAAATGGGTATGATGAATTCAATGAAAATATGTCAAAAACAGTATTCATGTTGTACATTTCAAAATGTTGAGAAGTGCATGCATCTTTGTTTTAGTGTTTGATGACAAATACAATTCAAAGTAATGCACACATATATTGCAAAGTCAAGTCCAAATATTTCATTAGAGAACAACATGGTAAGACTCTTCAAGTTCAATACTTACTAATGTTACAAGAGAGTATTCAAATCAATCCCAACACCCTTGCATTCATGTTTACATGACCAGACCTGTGCACCCTAGATTTTCAAAATCAGAAGATTCTGGGTGAAAAATCAGAAGATTTTTTCTCAAACTCCAAACGACACAAATACACAACACACACACTGGAACTCCAACACGAAAAAAATCGTGAGATCGTGAAAACCAGTCGTAGAATGCTTCAAAAATCGTACATTGTACGATTTTTTCGTACAAGTGCACAGGTCTGCATGACTATCAGCATTTCCACAGCAGTGCTGCCATTCAGAGTCAAGGAGAAAATTCCCCATTCACCATGAGCAACAAAACACACACCAGGCAGTTCTTGTTGTCAGGCACTCCTCAAGATGTCCATTATAGTGTCTGCAGCAAGTGCGTGTATACCACAACAACTACAATGGCATTAACCACAACCAGACACATGAAAAGAGTAAGCCCCCTCTCCCCACCCACCCCTAAATAAAAAATCCCAAACCCCAAACAGGTGACATATTATGGTCCACTTGGGAATACTGCCAAAGTGAAAAACATAAACTGGAAAGATTAATGGCATGTTCCAACTCTTTCTGTTAAAGCACACCGTTACGTACGACGTGAATAATATTAATTGTCTTACTGCTAGTCACCTCACAACAAACTATCTTTTCCATTAATGCAATGTTTACATTTTGTCAAGTGTGCCCATCTGAAGCAGAGGGTCAATGATCATATAACATACACATTATACCTGCTCATATAATTAACATGAATTAATTCACAATGAAATCATAAGGGACCTGGTTTTTATGGCTTTACTACATCATACCAAAACTCTGAGTGCCACAGAGCATCTGTAGGTTGGTGAATACGCTTTAAATTCTACTGTTTACTGACAAAAAAAAAATACACAACTGCACGCCTTGCCATGACACACATTTATCAAAATAATCTAATTAAAATAGACCCCTTCAAAAAAGGAGAAAAAGGATCATTATGCACAATACATACAAATACATTCTTTACACAGCAGATATTCATGATGTCAACTTCAAATCATAGCAGGATTAATTACAATTGTCAAAATACTGAAGCTAGTTGAAGTACCACCTATCCATGCCTTCATATGGATAGAAATCACCAGGCCTTGATAACTCTCAAAAGTATACACCTCATTTGACAGATTCATTAAATGTAGGCGTCTCCATACAGATGGTGGATTGCTAATATAATTTGCTTTCAATTCATATAATGTTTAATCAACATTTTATTGCACACAAACATGTAAACTCATAAACAATGTTTTCACATCCATTGAGAGAGTGAAAAAAAGCAATTATTGAAAGCATATCAATATCATCTGGTGACAACCCAAATGTACCAACCATGAAATGGCTGGGTCATGCATATGCCATCTGCATTCTCCAGTCTACCCCTTGATTTAAAAAAATGGTTCCTGACAAACTGCTAGGCTGCCCCCTTCACTTCTCAAACAAAGACCATAATTTCATACCTTGCAATTAAGACATAACCCATACTTGTAACTCAAAGTCAGCAATGCAGAAACATGTCAAGCAAGCCTTATTCCTTTGTACTGGGAGGTCCACATCAATCAAACAAGAGTGCAGAAAATACATTGGAATAACATTAAGCACAACAACTGAGCAAACAAGACCAAACAAGAAGTCTACATTAATTAAATCCCAGTGAACAATGTAATGAAAAACAACATCATTGTACTCCGTGTCATCAGACTTCTTGGAAAAATACACAGAACAAAAATGAAGTGGGCCAAATGAATCAACTTTTTTTTCCTCCACTGACAGTTTTCAGTGCGACTCAGGGTGGCAAGAGATTATGAAATTACTGCAATGGTCGCCTGTGAGCAGCAGAACACAATCTGATGCATGAACCATCATGCATTCAGATAATGATGTGTAGGCCTCAGTGCATTTTGACACAAAAACTGCTACAAATACTTAATGATTTGCACGCAACTGATCATAATGCAGTATCCTCCTTTAAAACAGGCACTGTCTAGTCTGGTATTTAAAAATGGCAACAACCGGCATGCATTTTGCCAGCAACTGCTCTCTTTGAGCTGTCCAAACAATCCACTTCTGAACCTACAGAGAGGGTTACAAAAATCATGCAACAGTGAAGGGGCAAGACCAGATACATCATCCTAAAGACTACATAATGATCCATGTGACATGCACAGCATTTGTTAGTCTCTGAGACCTTGCATGGGTCCCAGAAAGATCACTGAGCAAAATGTCCTCTCAGTTTGGTCACTAGCAAACTCTCACAGCATGTCGGTCAATCATCAGAGTCACTTTCAGGACTGGATGAGTCTCCATCAGTGCTGCTGAAATACTCTCTCTTCTGTTAGGGATGGCACAATTTCTTCCAACATCATCTTGAAATACTCACGGCCTTTGTGATATATGAGCTGTGGATCCAGCTGCCCATAGCCTTTGTCTTGTGTGTGATGCCCAGGATCGCTGCACATCCTGTGCAAGATTTCTCGCATCACTGCATTGTTGGTGACTGCCCGTCTGTACTCTCTCCCACCTATGAGACACACAAGATTATAAAGGGTTAGAGTTTGGGTTAGATTTAGGGTTAGAGTTAGACTCAGGGTTAGGGGTGGGAGTGGCATTGCTTTGTTGTTGTTGTTTGTTTGTCTGTTTCATATAAGTCATATGACCTTAAAGTTATGACATTTCTAGGGAATTGAAAGAATACCTATAAAACAGCAACCATTGAAAGAGTGCACATGTACCCAAATAAAAGGTGGTTTCAAAACTGAAATGTCCTTCAACATGTTCAGTGTGTTAATGAGTAAGGAAACAAATAGGCCTACATCACAACAATTTCAGTCTTGTAAGTTGAAGGTTTTAGGTCCGAGGTTTCACTATATCAACCATACATTACCAGAAGTAAGAATGTTTAAAGGACGTATCAGTATTCTGGTCAACATTTGCAAAAATCACAATTCTAGATTCCCTACAGCCTAATTGTCCCCGGGGGGAAAAAGAAATC
>JAWQFJ010021777.1:0-20000 GCA_034096865.1 Theodoxus fluviatilis
TGACATGATACCCTACGGGAACATAATCATGCAAGTCATCCTCCCCTATCAAGCACCCCCCTCCCAATCACACCCCACAGCCCCACCCCACTCACTGACATCATTCACTAATACTACCACAGCTACAAATTGAAATAAATAGTGATAATAGTAAGACAATTGGATGATGTGTTGCTAATTTATATTAAACAACAATCATCACATATGCACATTGCTAAACGATGATGATGGTGACGACGATGACGATGATGATAATGACAACGACGGTGATGATAGTCTTTTATAACAAAAGATTACCGTGTTTTTCCATTCTGGCCTGGATGGGCCTAGTGAAGGGTAGGTCAGGCCAAATTTTGAGTCGTGAAGTGTGGAACGTGAAGTGTGGAACACACTGTAGGGATGTCTGGACTAAGACGGAAGAGCCGTGGTTCTGGGCTTAAATAAGTAAGACGACCAAAGGATAGGCAAATGATTTGAAGAGAGAGACAGAGAAACAGAGAGAAAGACAGAGAGAGAGACAGACAGACAGACAGGCAGAGACAGTGACAGATTGAGGCAGAGAGTGGGACAGTCTCTCTCTCTCTCTCTCTCTCTCTCACACACACACACACACACACACACACACACACACACACACACACACACACACACACACACACACACTAACACTAACACACACTAACATACACATAAACACACACAAGTCCAATGTGTTTGCGTCTCTCATCCTATGACAATATGAAGTCCAGAAAACAAAAGAAGTACATGAATGTAAAGGATAACCATACCTGAATAGAATTATGTTTACTGACAGGGATGGAAAAAGTTTATATATCAACTTTCCTTGAAAACAGTTCACAGTCTTAACCATGAGAACTGTAGAGGTGCAGAGTGGGCAATAATCAAGTTACATCTAGTTGTCACAGAAGAATAAACTTCACTTAAGCGACACAAAGAAAATGGGAAAGAAAGCCTAAATAATTCATGCCAGCATTTTATTCGTCACATTGATCACAGACAGCATTGGATTAAAATTCACACAAAAGGGTGTAAAAACAAAACCCACATTCAATATTTCAACAAATATCACAATAATTTGATGTCATGTTGATAATGCTTCAACAGACTCATCCACAAAATATCTACTTGTATACTGCAGGGCCAACCACAAACAAATTCCTGTCTGACTTTCACAGCTTGTTTCACAAAAATGCCAACAAAAAGGATCAAGTCAAACAAGCTACTCAGCACTAAATACTCAATAGTGTGAACACATAAAGAAAAGTGGACTCAAGATACATGTTAAATTTAAGTAAGAATGCATACAAATGCCTCTCTGGATGTCATGGAAACGTCATTGTCTTACACAATTAGCTAATTCTTAGCATAATTCTCTATTATGAGGAAAAATACAGAAGCAAAACATGGCAAGATCATCTAAAAATTTGATGAAGTTCTTATTGTGAACAAATTTGAATCTGATTTTGTCATTGTTTGCTTCAAATTTTCCTGTAAAAATTTGAGTTTTATTTTTTCCAAAACGGTGAAAACTTAACATGCAAAACATGTTGAGAAACAAACAGTAGTAATTCTTTAAAAAAGATAAGCTATAAGTATAACTTTACACAAATCCAGTGTATGTGATTGTTTTTTACAAGCATTGTCACAATCTACCAAATCTTGCATACTTGTAAATGTATTTCGAATAAAAAAGACTCACATTTATTTGAGTTTTTCAAGAAATAAGAAAATACAAGATGTGCAATACAAAAATGGACGGACTGCAGCACAACTTGTGTTAGCCATGCAGTATGCTACTTGTTTTGATTTTGATATAGTTTCAAGGCAGGAAACAATTATGGACATGCATGAAATTTAACCAGCAGCGATTTCAATGTGAATGTCCCATTTCAAATGTTATTATAAATCAGCATACCACTGACCATTGTCAGACAGGCTACATACAAAACTGCTGAACAGATGCAGAATTCATTAATTCCATCTGTTGCACAATTGCTGAACAAATCAGTGTCATACATCTAGATGTATTATGGTGAAGAGCCCTTGTTTCTGCTGTTCCTCATGCATAGCTGAATCACTGTGTCTCCAGAAAAGTTAATTGTATGATTTCTGGGTACTGCCATTTGTTCTTATTATCCATTTAGAAACTGATCTTCGTGGCAAACTGTAATACACATATCTATTCATATCTGGCATGATTGATATGGAATTCAGAAATGATTCAGTCTTTGAAAGAAAATGAACTGAACAGAAGTTAACTCAGAGGATGAATTTTTTTAATATTCCTGTGAAGAGTTTGCAATTAGCTGAGAGCATAAAAAACAAGAAGGGTAAGCCCATACGACTCACATGCTTGACCTTGACCTTTACATGACCTTGACCTTCAGGTGACCTTCAAGGTCAAGATCAAACAACTAAACCTAGCAATGACATCATACACTAAGAAATGCTTTACACATTTTTCCTACCAAAATACATGTGGCCTTGACCCAAGGTCAAGGTCATCCAAGGTCATGCAACACAAAGCTGTTAATTCAAGACATAGGAAGCACAATGGTGCTTATTGGCACTTTCTACCATGAGATATGGTCACTTTTAGTGGTTCACTACCCCATTTTGGTCACATTTCATAAGGGTCAAAGTGACCTTGACCTTGATTATATGTGACCAAATGTGGCTCGTGATGAAAGTATAACATGTGCCCCACATAATTATTAAGTTTGAAACAGTTATCTTCCATAGTTCAGGGTCAAGGTCACTTCAAAATATGTATACAATCCAACTTTGAAGATCTCCTGTGACCTTGACCTTGAAGCAAGGTCAACCAAACTGGTATCAAAAGATAGGGCTTACTTTTCCCTATATACCATATATAGGTGAGGTATCCAATCTCAAAAACTTTAGAGAAAATTGAGAAAATGTGAAAAATGGCTGATTTTTATACAACATTTATGGCCCCTGCGACCTTGACCTTGAAGCAAGGTCAAGTCACTCTGTATGTTTTTTGACGCCTTGTCATCATACACCATCATGCCTAATTGGGTGTTGACAGACTTAATAGTCTCCGAGAAAAATCCAACGTTAAAGTTTCTCACGGACGCCCGGACGGACGAAACGGGTGAGTACATAGACTCACTTTTGCTTCGCATGTGAGTCAATAAGGAAAAAAGTATATTTTTTTCTGTGATTTATCTCATTTTTCTTGAATTTTACAGATTTTACAGCTGGCAATACAAAAATAAATGCCAGTTAAATGAGTGCCCTCAATAATCAACAACCAAAAATAAAAAAAATTGTTTTAAGATTCCTGAGCAGATCCATTCTTCCAGCTTATCAGTCAGTGACATTGTCAATACACCACATGTTCATATTTGTGCATTTTTATTCAAAGAAACAGTGCAATGTTCTACAGAGAGGGAATTATGTCATGCCAGGTGTTACAATAAATAGTGAGAGAGAGAGAGAGAGAGAGAGAGAGAGAGAGAGAGAGAGAGAGAGAGAGAGAGAGAGAGAGAGAGAGAGAGAGTGTGTGAAAGTGATAACATCTTTTTAATGTACTCCATTTACTTTGAAGAGAAATAATGAATGAAATCATAACATATGAACAATGTGACTGATTCAGGGCAAAATGTAAAGTTATCCATTGCAGTTATCATTCAACAATTTATTTGAAGTTGACAAGAGAAAACAACCAGGACTGAAGTAATTTTACCTTAATTTGACATCAATATGAATTATCTTGCTGGAATAACTGCATGGAGATATGCACTTTTGATTTTGTTTAATTGTTTAACCATACATGCACTTACAGTTCAGCATAAAGAAACATTCACATGAAATCATCTAAAAAATCTAGGTGTTTCTTTCATGTTTGATTACTTCAAAGAGTCAATAATGCCCCTTTTCATATATAGTTGGTGAAGCTGTATTTTTTAACAAGATTATTTGAAACTGAAAATTCTGTCATATACCCTATGACAGTTTTAAAGAGGGAAATTTTACAATATTTCATGCACAAATACCCAGATGATCAACATTACAGAATAGCACGTATATTATGCATATGCAAATCACTCCCACATTTCTAATGATACACAGTTAAACAGCAATGTCTTTTTCTTGACAGAACAGAGCCTTGAAAGATTAAGAAAACATTTGTAGCATTGCAAAGCTTCTTTCTTTAAATATATTTACATTTATTTACAAATAAACCTTTAAAAATCTCACCAATGCAATATCCGTGATGCCAAATCATAATGCTGTAGTGCAAAAGTTTATGCAGTAGTGCAACAATTTATGCAATAGCCTAGAGGGGGGAAAAATTAATACTGCAATATCAATTGCCTTCAGAAGAGGCATAAATCAAGAAAGGTCACATTCCCTCACAAAAAATTCTGGTTGTCATTGGTGAAAATGAAGTTTCTAATCTGCAGCCTGATGCACATTTCTCAAGACTAGGGTACAATGGCAAAGCTAGTAAAAAGAAATCCGACTGATGTGCGTTTTGTTTCAAGAGGTGTTCAAACCACTCGCCTGCTCGTCAGAAGCAAGTAAAAGTTTCATCGGGCTAGATAAAATTGCAGAGTCACTTGCCCGTCTTGTCACTTGTAAATAAAAAAAAAGAATAAAATTAAGCACTTTAATGTTGATCCCAACTGTCACATATCAGTTTAAAAACCTTTTGAAACGAAACGAGCTTCAGTTGGATTGCCTTGTACGAACTTTGCTATCTTATCCTAGTCCTGAAAAACACGCCTCTGATGTCTATGCTAGTGGGCCCTACAGCGTACACATTACACCATGAGGCCATGATCCAGCATGGCAAAGAATTGCAGGACATTTTGTCAACTCTCCTCACTTTTGAGGCTCTACAGCTTTCAAAAGGGCTGATGGCATATGATACACAGGTGTAAGCATGAGAGATCCATTCAATGATAATGCAAGTAGCTCTCTGAGCTGTGATTCATGAAAGGTAAACTGAAAATCAGTAAATCTCTGATAGTTTTCAAGTCCCATGATAAACTATAGCTAACCAGAAATGTAGACATGACATTCTGTTGATTCCCCACTTTAAAAGAATCACCATGAAGTAAAACTATTACAACAAATCATTTCTAGACTGAAAAAGAAAAAAGAAAATTGATGGTCTAGATGGTAGTTTTGCATTTACTAGTTGAGATACAATCAGAGACTGCATACATGTGCATTCCTGTCAGTGACTTCAACATTTCCCTGTTGAATGTGGTAAGCCAGAAAGCATATATTAAAATTGACATAGCCTATGAGTGTATCTCAAATGAAAATTCTCATGAATATTTCTAGAACCAAAAGATGTGATAAGAATTATTTCATTACGGACAAAAAAGACCACTTTTCTTCCAAGCATATGAAATTTGCCATTTACATTTGCAATACTTTGTAAGAAGACTTGACATGTGAGCATCTCAGATAACCAGAACAACAACAACAAACTAAAGCAGAGAACTCATTCACAGAATGACCTTGAAAGTAAGCAATATCATGAACACTATACATTTTCACAGCATGCATACATTTACAAAGCATAAGAAATATGATGTTGCACAGTCTGTATGAATCATTATAAAATGCCTTGGGCAAAGGCTGTTGTTATTTGTTGACTCCAGCCAAAAACCAAGGCTACAGCAAAATGTTGTTATGTTGTACTGTTATGTGGGGATTATCTTCAGCCGTGGTAAGCTCCTAACATAACAACTGGCATTCTCTGGAGACAGAGATCAAATCCCCTGAGGACGGAGTGTGGCTGCCTATATGGCGGGGTGTTCAAAAACAGTCACATACGCAATCATCTCACCCACTTGGGTGATCCTGGGAGTGTTTAGCCCAGGTACGCAACAGCAACAACAACAACAACAATCATTATAAAAAATTCTGATGACAGATCACAGAAATATATCACATCACTCTATTTCAAATCAAGTACATTAATAGATACATATGTACTTATATTTAACATTATGCATGGATTCAATAACATTGGGATATCCCAAACCAATTTCCTCAAACAAAATCTTGTAAATTACTCATAATGAGAAAATAACAATTTTCTTTATAAGCTATAAAGGCCTGTGTGGTAAAGTTTTCCAAAAGAAATAGAGAGGGGAAAAAACATTTCCATTATCTAGATTGTATTACACAATTCCAGGATCTTTGATTCTTATGAAATTCAGAAACCCAAAATAACTTCTCAAAGGCCATACAGAAATTATTCCTAAAGACAAAAACTGTCCTTTATCTTTCAAAAAATGTATTAAACCCCAGTCCTATAGAAGTTTAATGCAGAACCGGAGCCCTTGCAGAAAAATTGCATCAAAATGACCTTTAGAAATTACCAACCCCTCACCCCCCCCCCCCACCACACCCTATCTCTAACAACAAAAACCTCCCCTACCCCTAAAAAAATGGAAGAAGATAGCTAAGGTACTCTGACATCTTTACTGCACAGTGCATGCTCTGGAGCTCTGGTCTTTGGGTTTTTCCTTTGTCACCTTAGGCTTGACAGGTGCCACATTCTGTCCAGCTGGTGCCTTGGGTCCTGCTGTGGAGGTCTTGGCTGGAGTAGAGTTCTTGGCAGCAGGGGCTTTGGGTGGAGCAGATGAGTTGGCAGCGCCTGAAGATCCACCTCCACTGAGGATGGCCTCAAGTTCTGCAATCTATAGCCACATAGCCATGTTTTGAAACTCTCAGTAAGGTAGAATACAACGTCTAAGCTAAAGGAAGATTAGAAAAAGACTGTTTCGTGTGTGTGTGTGTGTGTGTGTGTGTGTGTGTGTGTGTGTGTGTGTGTGTGTGTCTGTGTGTGTGCGTGTGTGTGCATATACAAATGTCACTGTGCATGAGAAACAAGGCCAAAGCAATTAAAAAAATTTCAAGAAAATGCACAGTAAAATCAGTAGCACACTAAGTCACTTATAAGTTTTCCTTATATTTATGTCAACATGAAAGATTCGCTTCATGAACATGCTTTATTTTCTGGATTATGAATAAAGAAATACATTACATTGTGTGTAATTTTTCATAGTAATTAGTATAGCCTTGTTTTCTTATGCATGGTCACTGCCATGCAGTGGCTCTTGAGAGAGGCTCATTTCCAGGGTGTACAAAGGCTGCTGAATGCAATGAAAACTGCTGTACATGTATAGAGCTGTTGTGCTCCCATCCCTTTGAAACCTCTGTGGGACAGGGACGACCTAGAGGAAATGAACCAAGCAATTTGAATGGTTTTATCTCAGATGCTTCTGCAAAATTATGGGAATCTCTAGGACTGACCAAGTGTCAAATACATGTATGGACATTTTCAACAGATGGAGTTTGCCAGAAACAAAGTGCTCATTATGTTGCTTTGGTCAGTGGGCAACACAGTCAAAACAGACAGCAGCAGGTTGCCAAAACAAGCCTTGAGCTCATCAATTGAAAACAATAGGGCTGGGAGATCTTTCAAGTTTAAAAGAACTCTGCCTTAAAACGTCCTTGAAGGTAAGTAGCAGTCTGGAAAAACTGACACTTCCTAAAGAACAGCAATAAGAGAAGAAGTCAAATATTTAAGGACAATTTGTTTGCATGCCCTTGATAACAAAAAGGGCATGTGAAAATGGTGTATTGCAAAAACCACTGATTCGGACAAAGTTTTAGTCGGAGCTCATCTTCATAGGCTCCACACATCCAAGTTTGGGCTCTGGTCTCAACTATGGAATCACTGACATCTACAATTGAACAGATGGACCACAGTGCTCTGTGTGTGTGTGTGTGTGTGTGTGTGTGTGTGTGTGTGTGCATGCATATGTGTATGTGTATGCACGCGTGCATGTGTGCTTGTGTATGCATGACACAGTTTTGAAAAATCCTAAATACCTCATACAAATCATATTAACACACTTGTGCAGGTCCATGATGAATTGAGATATGACATCAGTCACACAGTTTTGCCATTATAGCCAATGATAATTCACAGAGACTGACATGGTGCAATAGATTTGCTGGTATTTGTGGCTTCAGTTGCTCAAAACACACATAATCATAATGTCACCAAAAATTGATCTTCCTTTCAAAATGACTCAAAGATCTCATATAATTTTTTTTCTTATTGATAATTTTTTTTCTAAAAGCATTGTCAATTTATTGGATATGCGCAAATGTGTATTTATAACAAAACCTATGATTTATTAATGAAACAAAAGGAAAGAGATTCCTCTAGTTTTTTGTTCACTGCTTTAAGAATACACATGTTTTATCAAGATTGATAGAATAGTGTAAAGGAAATATAAGCAATTAGCTCTTAATAAATCCAAGCCAATTATTGCCATGACTCTGAAAATGTTTTTGCGGAGACAGCTGCTTATGGATTAATGATTTTATTTTCTCTCAAAGATGAAATTTTTGTATCAACAGACAGCATTCCCTCAGTACCTTCACACAGTACCTAACATTTGACACCATTTTTGTCACAGATCATATCTATCTCTTTTCCCTGTTTGTGCTGTTGGATTCTGGTCAAGATATTGGAATTTTAAAGAATTAAACAGGATTTTCTGAAAGACTTTACACATAGCAGCATGCACTTGACAGGAGTTGTCTTTGACAGTTTTGTGATGAGCCATACATAGATACCATGACATGATAAGATAAGTGGATGAAGACAATAAGAAATATTATAAGTGCACAGAAATGTGTCTGCCCAAAGAAGCCACACATTGATTCCAAGTAATCCCGACTGATTTTTGAAAGTAGTTTACTAAAAACTGGTTACTGATGGAAAAGCTTCCAAACAACCTGTGGTGGCAAATCTTACATGTATGCTCAGATTTGAAAGTCTTCCTGGCTTATCTACTTTGACAGGAGTAGTGTTCAAAAGAAAAATCAAGAAATGTCAAGTCTTACCGTGATAGTGGTCTTGCCACTGGCTTTTGCTGATTTCAGCAGGTTCTGCAAATTTGCCTGAAAAATCCAAACACATGACATCATGTTTGTGTGCAGATTGGGTTTTCAAAGGAAGCCTATACAGATGACAATTTAATGAAATACATGTAAATACAATGAGGAGGCAAATCAAAAGTGTGCATAGACAGAAATACAAGAAATGCATACAGCCTATGCTGCACTCATACCTCCCTCTTAAGATAAATTATGTAAATTGGTATAGAAAAATACAATGATTGATTTGTTGTTTGTTATCTTGTGTGGATCATTGATTGAGCTTGTGTTTCATAGTACAGACCAAGTGATATTTTCACATGTGCAATCAGCATGAAGTCGTAGGCTTCCTGTGTAATACAGTTGTAAAGTCAGAATCAACGATGCAATCAATGGCAATATTCAGTGCATCTTTACTATCAGATACTTTGCTTTGTTGTAATCACCTTAGAAATGTATTATTGAGGAAAGATAACAAGGTTATTATAATATCATATTTTCACATGACACAAACATAAATGAATGAGTATCCTACAAATCTGCATGAAATAGTAGTGACATTCAAAGAGAAACAGATAAGCTCCACCCCCACCCCCCTTTTTTTTGGGTGGGGGGGGGGGGGGGGATGAGGGGCAGGGAGGTAAGCAAGGATATGCTGATATAATTTTGTTCATGTGACCAAAAACTATAAAGCATGGAAATCCTAGAGATCGGCATGACAAGATTGTCACAAAAAGCTGCCACCACCACCATCAACCCCCCACCCCTTTCCCCTCCCCCACATCCCATCCCCCCTTCCCCAATCCATGAAGCAAAGATATCATACCATTACAGAAGCAAATGACCAAAGAGAAGAACTTGGATAAGTATGAAGAAATGACAACGTTGAGTATAATATGGAAGATAGTATCAAAGAATGTCACAATCGAGCATTTTTGACAAAGATTCTCTGACATGACTACTAGTACTCCAAGCTGACTAGCTATAGATAAGATGCCATGCTGATTTACTTTTATGATGCAACATTGCAGCCATCCTTCAAGCTAAACACGCCAACTTCAGCCTCCGTACCATTGGGGTGTGGTGGTTGTCATGCATGCATTAGGCACACACACTACAAAGAGTTGTGGTTACAGTCATGGCAACAACAACAATTGGGTCAATAGGTCGGCCTGAACTTTTTCCTTTTTTTCCCCCTTAAGATGAGGCCAGAATGAACATAAATAAAGGTAAAGGTGTGATTTTATATAGCGACTTTCCACCATTGATCGGTGCTCAAACCGCTTTGCACTTTACCCCCTGATCACTAGGCATCTTGATCAATCCTCACTGGTACCTCACAACAAACATAGTGACAGACATTTAAGACGCACACAGTCAGGTACCAGCACCAACTCCGCTCCCTGGGGAGTATTCCAACCTGATGCTGGCGCTTGGCCGCATACAAGGGTTAATCGTACTACATTTTGCCAACATTGCCCTCACAGGTACCCGGTTTTACTTCTGGGTGGGGAGAAGCAATGCGAGTTAAGCATCTTGCTCAAGGATGCAACTCTGGGAACCGCGCAGCTTCCAACGCCGTACCCACTGGCCGCAAGCGACTGCAGGTCCAGCGCGCTAACCACTCGGCCACAGAGCCCTACAATACAAATTTCTCCTTCACTAAAAACACATTTTATTTACTTAGTGGATTTCCCGACTGCCCTTTGGTAGGGAAGATGGAACAGGTTTGCAGTTTGTAGTTTGCCATCAATTTTTTTTTTTTTTTTTTTTTTTCTTTGCACTATTGAAAAAAGTTTAGGATCAGGAAAAAAAGGGGGGGTTGATCATGTAACTGTAACAACAACTTTTTTGTCTTATTCAAGCTCACAGAACTTTCAACAGTGTTGCAGACAAATGGAGCATTCTTGTATACTAGAAATGTTTTCTCTCAGTCTTCACAGGCCTTACTCTCCAGTGGGGATGAAGAAGGAGAACAGAAGACCAAATGTTAGTTTCAGCACTAGACTACATCTGGTTTTGTGAGCACTTTGTATTAATAACTATGTTTCAAATCAATAAGAAACAAACACACGACAAACACCAAAATCAAAGTCTTTCGGGCACACGCCCTTCTTCAGTGAACGTTACAGACAAACATAAATGATGCAACCTTGTTATAATAATAACTATGTTTCAAACAAAGATATTCTAGATATCACAACAAATCATATCCAGCCCAAAGCCAAAGGTGCCCAGTCTCCCCCCACAGCTGGAACGATCTGTCTTATGCATTTAGGGGTCTGCTCCAGTATCACCTGTACAGCCACCCCCAAATAGTTTCTATGTACCACCATAGAATACCACTCAGGGTGGGTCAATTTCCCATATGAGCCTGCGCTGCAACGATACCTCCCTCATCAGCTGGAATGCTGTGGTCTTTGTATTTTCAGAGCTTACTCCAGTAGCACTCACACAGTCAGCCCCAATCAGCACCTTATGGGCCCCATTCAGCACCTTATGTGCCACAAAATGAGTTTCAACTTCACTTGGACAATTTTGAACTACAGCCTGTAACAGGCCAGGAAGGTGAAGGTTGTTGATGTTGAGATTGTCAATCCAGCTGCTACACTAATCATCAAACCATTTGATGCTGTAGGGAAATTTCCAAATATAACCTTCAAGAATGCTAAAAAGTTCTTTTAAAGCATCAACTCTATCCAGTATTCACAGGGAGAAGCCCCCAGAATGCTTGTTTTCAGTCATTCTTTTCTCCCTCTCCAATGAAATAAATGCCTTCATCCTTGTATTCTAAAAGAACCTGTCTTTCATCAATGAGACTTTGTGAAATCTCATTGACTAAATTGGAAAAAAAACTCCCAATGGGTGGCTATTGATTGGATTGATGTGCCAATGTTGTGGAAAACTTGTGAACAATCTGACATCATTCTCTTCAGATGTTGAATTTCTGAGGGTGGCGTCTTCAACAGCCTGTAACGCACCAACCCTTCGTCCTAAAGAAGCAGTTTTCATCATTGGAAAGAGCATTCAAAACTTGTTCAGAGTTATTCAAACACTCAAAATGGCAACAAGAAAAAAGGGATTTAAGACTTATTTTGTGGTGACAGGTCATATGAAGGTCTGATGTCTCAACATGCCTATCTTCCATTATCAAACAGAGCCAGCTTCAGGAGTCATAACATTTCTATTTGAGCTTTACTGCCCATCACCCCACAACACAAATGACATTAGCACTCATCTAGAAGCACTCTACACAAAAGCTCACCACAGATGCTGTCTCTGGAGGGGTGGGTGAAGGTGAACGTCTCTGTGAGAACAGGTGCAATGCTAATAGTTAGGCAGGCCCATGTAGTCACTGCACATCAAGATCAGGCAAACAAACCACAACCAGGCAACAGGATTTGACATTAAGTATGTGTGTGCATGCATGCATACATGTGTGTGTGTGTATGTGTGTGCATGTGTGCGTGTGTGTGTGTGTGTGTGTGTGCTTGTGTGTGTATGCACGTATATGTGTGTGTGTGTGCTTGACTATGTGTACACGTGCACATATGTGTGTGCATGTTTTCATGTGTCTGCACATGCACGCGTGCACGCGCATGCGCGCATGTGTGTGTGCATGCATGCATGTGTGTGTGCGCGTGTCCATGTGTACACATGCATGTTTGTGGGTGTGGGTGTAGGTGTATGCATGTGTCTGCACACATGTGTGTGTATTCATGTATGTGTGTGTGTGAGTGTGTGTGTGAGTGTGTGTGTGTGTGTGTGTGTGTGTGTGTGTGTGCATGTGTGTGTGCATGTGCACATCTGTGTTAGGATGTGTCTGTGTGTGTGTGTGTGTGTGTGTGTGTGTGTGTGTGTGTGTGTGTGTGTGCGTGTGTGCATGTCAGAATCAGTGGCATGAAAAGAACTATATGGAGTTGTATTTCCAAAAGTTTCACAAAATTTAACTTTTTTTGTTCTCCGTTCGGACGTACTTAGAAAAGCATTTCAATGCTTCCAAGTTTGGGCTTTGATTTCGCAAGAAGTGTCCAAGTGTAACATATGGAATTACAGGAAGATATTGTAAATGTTGCAAAATGTAGCAGCAATTCTTTTTCCAACCAACATTTCCAAATCAGGCAATACTTCTATGAATTGACAAATTCTCGTAGCTTGACATCCAAAATATTTCTTCCAAAAATATCTTTATTTGGGGCAATGTTTCCATTACAAAAACCTCTGTCATATGTCCAAGAAAAAGTTATGCAAGTTGTGATTAGTTTTCATTTTCTTTTGCTACTACATCATTTTCACTAGCAAACCATGATCAATTGTCACAATGTCTTCCCTCTTTTTCTTTCTCTTTTTCCCCCACTGGTGATACATGTACTGCAACATATAATTATTTCAGATGTTCAACAACTGTAAATGTATTGTGATAAGCAATGAGACAAAGTGAAGTGTCTGGTGGCAAACTTTGAATCAGTGCTGACCAGTTTCATGCAGTGTAAGAAGTAAGCAAACATGGGACTACTGAGCATGCAATCAAAGCAACACATCCCAACATCTTCAAGATCAGAAACCAAGTGTAATGGACCTTTCCATCTGTTGATAATCTCACAACGTTTGCGTGCACCCAATCTTGGTTGTCATCTATTGATCCCCGTGCTTTCGGAAACATTCTTGTGGAAATAACCCTCATCTTTCCTGGTGTCCAAACATTCTACAAGCTCTGCGCCCATGACTTGAGTCTGACAGATCATCTTCCATGATACCAATGATCATAGCTTGCTGGAGGTCTTTTTTCTAGGTCTGCCAGTATTTGCAAGTCAGGGCAGCAGATGGGCACCTGGAACTTTAACCAGGTGTGGCCCTCCCCCCGAGAGTGACAGGAAGTGTAAAGGGCTGAAACACTCGGCGACGGGGGCTCTTCCTGTGAAGACCGTCTTCTGCTTCGCTCCATTGGGAGTTTCTTGCTACTTCACAGGGATATTTTCTGTATGCTTCTGCAGAGGATATGATCTGTTACTTTGCATTAGGTTTTTCATTTAAATTTTCATTGAGATAACACTTTATTTTAAAAATCTCTATGCATGTACATGTCAAAACAGCAAGACATTAACCATAAATCTGCAGACACTGTGAGATTAAGGAACATTTTTTCTTTTAAATTGGAAATTCAACTGTCCTATCTTGTTTAAAGTTAATTCTTAAGAATAATCATGAAAATGAATTATGAATACATAAAATTGATATAATTTTGAAAAGTACTCCTCAACACATGAAATTGGATCATTTAGAGTCATGGTGCCAAGTTTAATACTTTTGGTAAGCTTATTAAATATCATTTATATCTCTATACATGTATTTGACATGAAATGTTACAAATACCCTGAGCCACTCGATGGCCTCCTCAAGAGCAGGAACCCCAGGCTGCTGGGCTTTCAGGACCTGCTCCAGTAGCTAAGTTAGTATAGTTTAAGTCCCTCCAAAAACTTCCTCCCACACATGGGCAGTGGACAAGAATTCAAAAATGCTGACAGTTAAGTGCATTGCATCTAAACGAGACTTCCTGTCTATAACCTCATAGGTATGCTGAGTGTCAACATAAAAGACATTTCTACAAGTCAAGTTTTCCCACCATTCTGAGTCATTACTAGCACATTTGTAAGATGAACACCACAAATTAGATTATTTCAGGTGATTAGTTTACTGTGATGTATTGCCACTTTCACCCATACAGTCACTAGCATATTTGAAAAACTGTGTAATTACACTCAAGTAGCTAGAAACTCCCTACGGAGCGAAGCAGAAGACGGTCTTCAGAGGAAGAGCCCCCATCGCCGAGTGTTTCGGACCTATAATCTTCCTGACTCCACACAACATAATGTTAAGGCAATTCAGTTTCGCAGCACTGGGCATTAACATCACTTCCAGTCTGCAATTGCAGGGTGCAGAGTATCAATGGAGAGATGAGCATTAAACAACAAGTGCAGGTCCAACAGAACAAACTTCATCCAAATACTGACCACAAATCCAGCATCTGACTTCTGGCTGACGTTGGAACGCTCTTGCTGGACACGCGGTGGAGCCAAACCGGGAGCTCCAGAAGCACCCTCCTTCTGTGTGCCCCACACCTCAATGACCAGCATGCTCTCTGCCAGATACTTCAGCAGCTGCAGTTTATTTAAAAAAACAACACACACACTGCATTATAGAAGAGGAGGAGGCAGAGGAGGAGGGAGGGGGGAAGAGAGGAGGGGGGAAGAAGAGGAGGGGGGAAGAAGAGGAGAGGGGTGGGAGGAGGGATGGGGAGGAAAAGGGGAAGGAAAAGGGGGAGGAAAAGGGGGAGAAAGAGGAGGGGAAGGAGGGAGGAGGGAGGGAGAAAGAGGAGGAGGGAGGAAGAGGAGAAGGGAGGAAGAGGAGGAGGGAGGAAGAGGAGGAGGGAGGAAGAGGAGGAGGGAGGAAAAAGAGGAGGGAGGGAACAGGATGTGGAGGAGAAGGAGGAAGGGAGGAAGAGGAAGGGAGGAGAAGGAGAAAGGGAGGAGGAGGAGGAAGGGAGGAGGAGGAGGAAGGGGGAGGAGGAGGAGAAAGGGGGAAAGAGGAGGAAGGGGGTAGGAGGAAGGGGGGAGGAGGAAGGGGAGAGGAGGAGCAGGAGGAGGAAGAGGAGGAGGTGGAGGAGGAGAAGGAGGAGGAGGAGGAGGAGGAGGAGGTGGAGGAGGTGGAGGTGGAGGTGGAGGAGGAGGAGGAGGAGGAGGAGGAGGAGGAGGAGGAGGAGGAGGAGGAGGAGAGGAGGAGGAGGAGGAGAAAGAGGAAGAGGAAGAGGAGGAGGAGGAGAGGAAGGGATGGGGGGGGAGGGGGGGGGGGAGAAGGGGGGTGGAAGAGAAAGGGGAGGAGGAGGAGGAGGAGGAGAAGGAGGAGGAGGAGAAGGGGGAGGAGGAGGAGGGAGAGGAGGAGGAGGGGAAGGAGGAGGAGGGGAAGGAGGAGAAGGGGGAGGAGGAGGAGGGAGAGGAGGAGGAGGGGAAGGAGGAGGAGGGGAAGGAGGAGAAGGGGGAGGGGGAGAAGGGGGAGGGGGAGACAGAAGGGGGAAGGAAGAAATGGGAGAGAGGAAGAAGGAGGAGTGGGAGGAGAGGGGAAAGAGAGGTGAAAGAGAGGGGGAGAGGAAGGAGGAAGAGAACAGGGAGAAAGACAATGAGGAGGAGGAAGACAAAGATGAGGTGGAGGAAGAGAAGGAGAAGGATGAGTAGGGGGAAAAGGGGCAGAGGGTAAAAGAGGATGAGGACATGAAGAAGGAGGAAAAGGGGGGACAGGGAGAGAGGGAAGAGGAAGAGAACAAAAAGGAAGACAAGAAGAAGAATAATGATAAGAAGAAGGACTAAGATGAGGGCAAGGAGGATCAAGGAGAAAAGGGACAACGAGGAGGAGGTTTACATATTATCAAAAATGAATATTCCCAAGTTGTATATGGCATAGACTGAGAAAGCAAGTACAATTCATGTTGTGGGTGGGGGTTTTTTCCTCTCATCTCTTTCAAGATATTCTCTGCCATCCTTTTGCTCACCTTTCATTTGAACAAGCCTTTTCCTTACCCCATAACTCAGGGACAAACAAATGTATGTCTCTATATGAAACAAGTTGGGAAGAAAGTAACTCAATGTAGTTCTCAAGGAAGTGGGACATGAAATGGATGACAATAGACATTTGTTGACTGATTCAAAAACATTGCTGGAGCCACTTAAAGCTCTCTCATCAGCTGGAATTCCTGGCTTCTGGGCTTTTGAGGCCTGTTCCAGTAGCTCAGCCAGGGGCTTGCTAGTAAGCAGCCAAAGTGGCATTTAGGGGCATCAATACAGGATTAGGTCATAAAGGCTCACTGTGAGACTGAAATAGCATAAGCTGCAGACTGCATACATACATCATTGGACACGGACTTGATGCTGAATTTCTTTTCATGCTCATAGTCAGGGTTGATGGTGCCACCAACCGTCTCTGTATCCACTGGAAGGTCATTGAAGAAAGAGTACTTGCAGTAGCTCTGTGTGGAAGGAACAAAAAACAATGAGCATCAACTTTTCCTTTCATCATTAGAGAAGGAGGAGGGTAGGGGGGAGGCAGGGGAGAGGAACATACTTAGACATGGCTTGGTTTGTCTTCAGATCTATAGTTGTTTTTCTTTAATTACTTTTATTCTGAGGGTGGGTCTGTGTATACGTGTGTGTGTGTGTGTGTGTGTGTGTGTGTGTGTGTGTGTGTGTGTGTGTGTGTGTGTGTGTGTGTATGAATGTGAGTGCAAGTGAGTGTATGTGACAGTATGTGCATGTGTATGTGTGCATGTGTCCATGTGTACACATGTGTGTGTGTATGAGTGAATGTGTGTGAGTGAATGTTTGAATGAGTGAGTGTGTGGGTATGTGTCTGTGTGTGAGTGTGTATGTGTGTGTGTATATCTATTGAGGGTGGGCAGAAAATATTGGGTCAGTCAGGTTACTCAACTTTTTTTCCCCTTAACACAATGTCAATGCTATACACATACAAGCATATGTCAGTTATATACATATATCAGCAACTCAAGTTGTGAGGACACTGCAAGGGACAACACCATTTTGAGAGGGGGGCTCCAGGACAGACAGGGTAGGAGAGAAAGATGAGACTCTGGAGACTGGAGGAGGCAGGACACACTTGATGAAAGGACAAGGTGCACAATGGATGGATGGATGGAGTCTTACAGCCTATCAGCCTTTGTAGGCTATGTAAGGCCACTGAGCACAAACATCCGAACAGTTTAGAGTTAGTGCAAATCAAGTCATGATGTTCCTATTTATTCGCCTCTTACGAATCGCGAAGGGATATGCAGTGGGTCTATTCCTTATCCCAACCCACAGGTGGAACAAGGTGCACAAGGATGACACAGCACCTCCATTTGCAATGGCTGTGACAAAGACCACCACTGCACATTGGATTATGCAGCCACAGCTTGGTCTTCGACAGGGCAACGGCTCCTGAGCCAGGATCCACGGTCAGACACCACAAAGGCCCCCCCAAATATAGCTGTGGTTAAGGAAACACTGTGCAAACAAGAAGGGCAAAGCCCATACGACTCACATGCTTGACCTTGACCTTCAGGTGACCTTCAAGGTCAAGGTCAAACAACTAAACCTACCAATGACAGCATACACAAAGAAATGCTTTACACATTTTTCCTACCAAAATACATGTGACCTTGACCCAAGGTCAAGTTCATCCAAGGTCATGCAACACAAAGCTGTTAATTCAAGACATAGGAAGCACAATGGTGCTTATTGGCACTTTCTACCATGAGATATAGTCACTTTTAGTGGTTCACTACCCCATTTTGGTCACATTTCATAAGGGTCAAAGTGACCTTGACCTTGATGATATGTAAACAAATGTGTCTCATGATGAAAGTATAACATGTGCCCCACATAATTATTAAGTTTGAAACAGTTATCTTCCATAGTTCAGGGTCAAGGTCACTTCAAAATATGTATACAATCCAACTTTGAAGAGCTCCTGTGACCTTGACCTTGAAGCAAGGTCAACCAAACTGGTATCAAAAGATAGGGCTTGCTTTGACCTATATACCACTTGTAGCTAAGGTCGCCATTCTCAATAACGTGGGAGAAAATTGGGAAAATGTGAAAAATGACTGTTTTTGAGACCACATTTATGGCTCCTGTGACCTTGACCTTGAAGCAAGGTCAAGTCACTATGTATGTTTTTTGAGGCCTTGTCATCATACACCATCATGCCACATTTGGTGTTGATAGACTTAATAGTCTCCGAGAAAAATCCAACGTTTAAGTTTTTTACGCCCGGACGGACGGACGGACGGACGGACGGACGGACGCCCGGACGGACGGACGACACGGCTCAGTACATAGACTCACTTTTGCTTCGCATGTGAGTCAAAAAAGGGTCAGTGGGTTAGCCTGAAATTTTTTTCCTCTATCTTCTTTTTCAAAGAGGCCAGACTGAACATAAACCAAACTTTCTTTCACTGAAAACGTTTTGTAAATAGTGGATTCCCTGAGAGATGATAGGGCAGGGAAGATTGCACAACATGCAGTACATTGTTTACTATCGATTTCTGTCTTTTCTTATTTTGCATGATTGAAGAAAAAGTTTAGGGTCAGCAGAATTAAGAAGGGTCAGTTGGGTTACTGTAACAAAAAAATTCTAATTTTGTTGTTGTTGCATTAATGGAAACCTTCATAATGTTACACTTCACTCTAAGATACTTCTCAAACACCACCTTGCTGCCCAGTGATGATGTGGACTTTCTCTTCACTTTTCCT
The DNA here is from genome assembly GCA_034096865.1 of Theodoxus fluviatilis. Classification (NCBI taxonomy): domain Eukaryota; kingdom Metazoa; phylum Mollusca; class Gastropoda; order Cycloneritida; family Neritidae; genus Theodoxus; species Theodoxus fluviatilis. The sequence continues at coordinate 19,269 of JAWQFJ010021777.1, forward strand.
ACACCAATTTATTGTTCTTAATGAAGCAATCAAGTAGGAACCAGCAGGGAACACTCCTTCACAGTCATCACTCAATTTGGAAACAATGAGCAGAGCAAGGAAACTTATGAGGGAGCAGCTGGGGATTGGATGACAGCTAGGTTGGTATCCCACTCCTGAGCCACAGCAGAGACATTGTCAGTGGGACAGGACTGGCACCCAGCAGCACAGATCTATGGTCTTTTAGGACTGATGGACGCTACTACTACTACTAGGTTGGTATGGATAAAAATCAATAATCCAGTTTTCTCCCATCTCAGGGATAGAACCATGGCATTGTGCCTCGCACATAATCATACTCCAAAGCTTGCTTGACTACATCTGCCTGTCAAAGAGACAGGGTTTCAATAGGTGAGTAGAAGTTGAGGAGCTGAGGTTGAGGAGCTGACTAGGCACTCATGCCGGAGGGGAGACCACAGGATATGGGGCTGCCAGGAGCTGGTGATCTTCAGATGAATAATAAACATGGAATTATGGAAGCTCCTTTTAAGACAATTTTTTTCCTGTTTGGCACGTCATAGACCTTGAACCAAAACTCACATAGTCATAGAGGGGAAGGTGCATCTGTGTGCTTGTGTGAGTGTTGCTTTAATGTCTATGACGTGCCAAACAAGAAAAAATTGTCTCAAGAGGAGCTTACACAATTCCACGATATGGCAAGGCAGCAAGAGGCTGAGAAAGGTGGTGCATGAC
>JAWQFJ010021777.1:25000-47983 GCA_034096865.1 Theodoxus fluviatilis
ACTTGGGAGGGGCCAGATGTCCAGAAGAAACAGAGTGGTGACACGAAGGCATGCAAGTGCAAGGAGGCGTGGAAAGGCGAGGCTGGCATGGGAGGGAATGGCTTCAGTAGGCATTTGTGTCCGAGAGTCTGGTGCGGGAATGGAATTGGAGAGGATGTTACAATGAAAGAAAAACAGTGCTGAGTGGGCAGCCGAACTGACCACATGGTGACAGACTGGAAAATAGGAGCGGCTCATGCACAGAAAGCAAAGTCAGCAAAGTTGTGTCACCCTGTTACATAGTTATATTTATTCAATACTTAACAGAGTTTGACTGGACAGGAAGTGCACAACAACTGAACAGAATGCAGTGAATACTATGAACTCTTTAAAGAATAAATACATTACTGCTATTAATCCCCCAATCACATCATCATCACCATTTTCATCATCATTGTCATCATCATCATCAACAACAACAACGTCATCATCACTCACTAATACTACCAAAAACTAATACTCCATTAAAATTACTGAAATAATGTTGAGGAGGAGACATACAAAGATCACCAGGACAGAGAAACCAGCCACAATGCTTTCACATGATACCCACTCTGAGACTTCTCCTTGTTCTGGGCATCACTCAACAGTCCCGTCTCTTTCATGATCTCTTCCTGGGCCGAGTCAAAGGTTGGCGGCGGCACTGCCTTGCCCTCCTTCTGCAGCCTGGCCTCATCTTGAGGATGGTGGAACACATACAGGTGGTTGGAGCCCAACATCACTCTGCAGAGGAGGATTTCAGTTTCTTTTAGATGCAATCATGAGGAGGCAAATATTGAGCAGTAGCAGTCAAAGGTCTTAGATTTTGACTCACCGAAGGTGAAACATTCTTCTAAAACCTATTAAAAAATCAGAATTATTTTCTTAGACATAGTAATTGTACTACATGCTACATAATAGTAACATGAATAATTCCACATGAGATGTCTTAACCCATTACAGATGGATGTGCCATGTATCTTACACGAGACAGTAGGGAGAAAATGGTAATAGAGTAGATCTTGTCTTTTTTCATCCTGGCAATCTCACACAGTTCTTTCAACAGTTTTGTTAAGCATGCTGAGGACCCTTGCACTGCAACAGAAAGCTGACTGGAAGGCCCACATTCACATTAGCGCATGCTTACAACTGCATCTGACATGACTACGGAATGCGCTCCCTACTATCTCGATGCAACACACACATCAATCCATCTGGAATGGGGTAAGCATCTCCATACCACTCATTCTGTAAGATGCTGTCCTGTTCTGCATACATGTATATCTTGCCATAAGCTGTCTTGTGGAAGCTACCGGAAAGATCTAAAAATCATGAAGACCACTGATTCCAGCCAAGGGAGAAGACATCCCTTTGTTTGACACTGTTCTGTCCTATGGAGCAAGTGAAATTCAGACTCTCTGGCCAGGTGAGCAACTTTTTTTTGTCAGACAGCAGATCTCAGGTGCAGAAGATGGTTTGGAAGTCTGCCAAAAGTTACTTCAGTCAGCAAGCCTGTTTCCTGGCTGAGTAAACAGTAAATATAGGAAAAGAGCAATGCTTCTTTACTTTTCATGAATTCTCTATGGCACGATAATTTCATAACTGATATAATCAATATACAGATTTTTGTCAGGGCTGTCCAATTTGTGCTGGTGTTGTGAGTTTAATGACCTGAAATAATATCAGACTAGGGTACACTACCACATACTGCCAACACAGAAAGTGCTGAGTTCATGGGACAATCATGATCCAAGAAAATGCACCTTACACACATTTGTCTCAGAGTTGGAGTCCCTTGCCAAACTGTGTGCATGTTGACTTTGTTGGCACGATGCTCATGATGGAGATAATGAAGATGACTGTAGCACCAATGGCAAGAATGATGATGACAATGATGATGATGATGATGATGATGATGATGATGATGATGTCAATGACAATAGAAGGATCATGGTGATGACAAAAGTTGGTCAGATAGAATATCAAGATCACAAAGCGTGATGCAACAGTCATCACACAACAACACTCTCAAAGCTTGGAGTAGCAATTGCAGATTTCATGTTGTCATCACCTGTCATTGTGCCTGAGCACTGTGTCTCCCGCCACAGCCTTGCCATTCACCTTGACCTTGGCACCAGGGAAAGGGGTCAAGGTCACAGTGTTCTTGTTGGTAATGAGTGCATGCTCCTTCTGAATACTGCCAGAGACAAAAGAGAAAGCAACTATCAGGAGATGGTCAAATTCAACACAAAACTGATATGACAGCAATATAAATATTTCATTTAATTACAATATGCAATGGACAACTATACAATATGTTTGTTAGCTATATCAAAATGTCATTCAAGCCATGGAGTCTTTTGCAATATTAAAATTATCAATGCTGCATAAAATTCAGTCAATAATGGAATGAGAGAGAAGATTTACACTAACTTGACTAGAAAATGCAGGAAAATAGAGTGTTAGAAGTTTTGTTTGAGTTGAGTATAGATGTTACACACAAAATTGTGTGTAGATTGCTGATAGATAAATCAGGATATGTAATACAAAAGATAAGATTTTTTGCCCTCAGTTTGAAACAGTGAATAGGCTTCCTTGAAAGACAGAAATATTTAAGTGCTAAAAAAAAAATCCAATAGCTTCAATAAATCTCGTTTTTCATGCTTATCCCATTCAACTTTCAAGATAAAACTTTTGGTAGTTATGGACCAATGGAAAAACTATTGGTACTCTCAAAACAGCTGCAAAAGATCATTAATTGTCTAAAATTAATATAAAAGCAAACATAAATCATTAACACTTGTTAATGAAACTTTTACATGCAAAAGAAAGAGCCTTACTAATTTCATGCAGATATTTCATTCAAACAAAAATATTTCAAGATGTTTCACATAAAAAGACATGCAAATAAGAGAAACCAAACTGGAGTGCTTATTGAGACTTAGCTCTGGTTGAGTAGGGATCAGAAACATACCTCAATCCACTCATAACAATCTCAGGAGGAGGATCAGCCCTGGAGTTGCCAATTCTTGACTTTCCTGAATAAAGAACATGCCTGTCAACATCTCTCTAACACAGAACTGACAGAATTCGACAAACCAACATGCAAACAAAGAAGAGTGTTTTGTCATTTCAAACTGATAATCAAAACATGTCCCATCAATGGCCGATTGAATTAAACAGGATTTTTTTTCCTGTGAAGAAAACACGCACCTCACCATTTTCAAATCAAAGATGTTATGAACATTGTACATTTCATTTTTTCAAACTCTGATCTTCAAAGACAACATCCACAACTGACAAATCAACCAACTTGCAAGAATATGAACACATATACGACAGCCGCTGCACAATACCCCCCTCCTCAGCTGGAACCCATGTCCATGGAGCTTTCGGGACCTACTCCAGTAGCTCAGACATGGTCGGCCCCAAGCAGCAAACGCCACCGGGGGGTATCGGTTTGGGTTCGAACTAGAGGCCCCATAGGATGTTGGCTCTTGTGCCAGATCCTCAATGACGCCGCCTCGGCTGTCTGCTGGAGTTGCCCTTTTGGAGGGTGAGGGCTTGCAACCCAACTGCATCAAAGACTGGGTTGTTGAGTGTGCTATGAACATACCAGCACCTACCTGGTCGGACAAAGTGGACAACCATTCCTGTGAGTGCAGGGTCCTCATTCAGGTTCCACAAATGGGGAATCACCTTCCGGTCATCCTGCTCTTTCTTCTCCTCAGCTGCTTGGCTCTTGAGTAACAAAGGGAAACACACGGTTACCATATATGGTTTCATTCACTTTCGCTTTTATCTCAGTGAATGGCATTAAAGGCCATTCTTAACTGGGAGTACACTCTGCTCTTGAACTGTGTTTGAGGTGTTCACAGTGCTTCCAGGCCATGCTCTGGCCAGGCACACAAACCACAATTTTTTCCTTGGCTTGCATGCAAAATGCTCATTTTGAGAATTGCTGACGTACATACAAAGAAACCATAACTAAATGACAGTATCAATTTTTCAAAGCACTCTGCAGAATACATCAATGGTTTCCTTAAATTGCTTTATCATTCCAATTACGATATGGGTTGAAGTCAAATGGGCCACAGAGTTAAACAATAATATGCAGCATCTCATGTGACTGTGTGGTTCAGGCAGACAACTGCTGGCAGGCGATCTCTTCATACTTTCTAGAGGAGTTCGTGAGTGGAATATTCCCCCGGTTAAGAATGGCCATAATACAGCAAGAAAAAATGACACTTTAAAACAAGTTCATTTGTCAGATCTTTGGAGTACACAATTCTTCAATGAAATATTTGAAAGTGATGCATTGATCAGGCATGCAATGAATAAAACAAAACACTTCATGCACAACTTCACCATGCAGATCTGTACGACAGAAGCCACTGGGAAGATGATCTATTGGATCTTCAAGGTCTCCGTACCAAAAGTCAAACCTGTCTCCCCAAAATCCACAACACATGTTTTTCAAAACACACATAAAAAATGCCTTCACGTGATCCCCCACTTCCAATACTAAATAAACTGTGACCATGCATGAGAATAAATTGGCTAAAATGACAAAACAAGATGTTTCAACCACAATATAATTCATTCATTCATGCTATTCCAGAAAAAAATCCAGCATGTTCATAGAGGAAATCTAGAACTTTTCTAGTAATGTAAAGCTCAGGAAAGCAAATATGAGATATGGTGCACCGATGAGTTTTCTCAGCATTTTGCTCAAAAACTGTTTTGCCAATTTTAGCCTTGCTTCTCATGCAGTCACCAATCAGGACTAACGGCAACTAACTGTTTTGACATCTTTAAAGTTTAGTCAATCTAAAAACTTTACACCATGTCATAGCAACAATGTACTGGTTTCCATAAGATAGCATACAGTTGCCTTTAAAACCAAACTATGCAAACACAGTTACTGTTTCACAACATGACAGTATGTTTGGGACTGAGCATTTTGCATAATTCCCTTCCTGTCATAAACTTGCTACATGTCAAATGAATTAGCATAAGAGTGGAAGTCATTTTGAGTCCCAAATGCTTAATGGTTTCATTCAGCTTTAGGTCTAATGGTCTTAAAACCCACCTTTCTTTATGGTACTATTTCCCTAAATTTCTATCAAGATCCTTTTTTGGTTATTGTATCATTATTTTACAAGGCACGTTGGTGGGAGTTCAAGCAGCCGCCACTCAATTTGTTTGGCAATCACAGACTTCCAGGTTGCTCTATTACAATATCTGCATTTGGGTCTTTGCCCATTTTCATGCAACGTCAGTGAAAGATTTTTTACCGACATTCAATCTTGTACAAATATATCCAACACATGAACTGCAAATATGCATAAATATACAAATTCACACCAAAGCATGTATGCATATGGGTGTGGATATTATTAACATTGCACATAAGGGTTGGGCATGCACACATATGCAGGCACACATGCACACACACACACACACACACACACACACACGTACATACATGCACACACATTTAGATACACACACACACACACGCACAAGTGCACGCACACACGTACACACAAATATGCACACACACACACACATGCATGCACACACACAAACATGCATACACACACACACAGACTCACACACACACACACACACACACACACACACACACACACACACACACACACACACACACACACCAAAGGACCTTATTTGAGATAAAAACAGAGCAATGGCTGCACGCATGAATAAGTATGTACAAAACACTCTGCAACACCAGGTCAGGCGTAGGCAACTGTCAGGCTAACTGATTCAGAAGCTTTTCTTGCCATTACCACACTTGCTAGTAACTTACAGTATCATTGATGTGTCAGCCATCTCTGTTTCTACACATTGTACCAAACTTTGCAGACAAAAAGCTTGTAGAAATGTGTTTCTTGCAATGACACTGTCAGGTCAATCCAAGGGAGATAATTGAAATTTATCTCCCCCTCGCTGTACTGCCTTGTCACACTGTGTACATCATGTATTGAGTCATTTTTGTGATAACACATTCAGGATTTGCTGGAGCCTAGCCCAGCATCCTGCACATATCTTTTTATCATTATTTGTCAGAAAAATCTCAATATCTCTTAGTGGACACAGCGCTGCTTTGGGCCACCCGTGGCTGAGCTACTGGAGCAGGCCCTGAAAGCTCCATGACCACTGGTTCCAGCTGAAGACAGGGATGTCCAGCAGCTGCAGCTGTATGTGATGTCAAATGTCCCATGATTCTGCACTGTATTAGGAAATTTCAGCTGTTATGTTTGACCTCTTTGAGCTCAAGCCAAGCAGTTTCAGGCCACTGCAAAAACTTGCAAATACACTTCCAAGTATCCCACAACCAAAACACAGAGTTGACTGTCATATCCAATCTCAAAATCCACATACAAGTATAAAGGTATTTGTGAAATTTTGCTTCACATCATTTCTAAAATGAAAGGATAAAATGAAACTTTAACTGAAATAATGTCATGTATTGAAACATTTCTATCACTGTAGTTTTCTTGGTGATAATGATTCAGTCAGGTTGTAGCCTTAGCAATCTTTTTAAGTTTTAATCACTGTATGCTGGCAGGTACTGAGTGATGACAAGCAGCAGGTCGGCCCTGGCTAGGCTGAGATTTTTGCTCTTTTCACAAGTACTGAGAATGTAGCCATCTCTGAATGGAGCATCTTCTGTACATGAACATGTAAACAAATGGACATACAAATACACACACAACATGTTAAGGTACACAGAAAAAGCATGTTATCTCCAATTTACCAGTAAAGCGACAAGTTCACTGTTACAAAACTGGAAAGCTCTTCCCTGTCCTTGTTTCATGAGAGGCAATACAAAAACCTGAGGCCAGCATGCCACATAAAATACACACAGCTTCACACATCCAGCAACAGATGCACCTGGGAGAAAATGAAAACTTACCATTGCCTTCTGAAATTGTACAGACATACCAGTTGAGGGATAAAAAGGTGAGAGAAAAAAAAGCTTTCTAAATGAATATACAGTATTGTAATTTGTCTCAACAGCACAAAGTTGCAATCTACAAGAGAAATCTAGCATATTCCTCATTTTAAGTTTGAATTTGTATCCACAGAACATTTCCACACTAGTTGTGTGTGTATGTGTGTGTGAGTGTGTGTGTGTGTGTGTGTGTGTGTGCATGCGTGCATGTGTGCGTGCATGCATGAGTGTGTGTAGGTGGGCGTGCGTTTTTTTTTGTTTGCACCAAGGACTTTGAAGTGGAGTGTCTGGCCAGCCTCAATCAGAAATGTCAGGCCAAAAAAGACAGTACCAAATGGTGATGCTGCTATGGGAGCCTGCCCAGTGTGCTGACACCCATGCGCATCAGAGTTTGGCCTGTGGTCCCACATGCAATGACACTGCAGTACTGACATCATCTTCACTGCATGAAGGACCTCAATGATGTGCATGTACGTGAGTGCATGTGTGTGCATGCATGCACGTGTGTGTATGTGCATGCATGTGTGTTTCCCTCCATGAAAAGAAAATCAAAAGTTTTTTAATCAGGGATATTTTAGTTTTTATTTCTTAATAATGATGATTTAAATTTCAATAATTTGATATAAAAACAGACCCAAGGGAGGAAAAAACACAACTAATGCCAAATGCTCAATAAGCACCTCATATTGGAGTATAGAGTTGTAAGGAGAGATGTTTTTCTTCACTGAGAGACTGGGAAGCCAGACATACTGATTTGTCATCCTGCCATCACAAGACACCTTTGAAATATGGCTGCTGATACTCTATGCCCCCCATCAACTGCAGCTCTAACTGCTCGTTTTTTTTGGTTTACTCAACCACGGTTGGGGGTGGGGGGTGGGGGTGGGGGTGGGATGGGGGGAGGGTGGCATTGGGAGAGTGTTATGTCATTCAGATCCAACTGTGCAATTACTTTCTTTATTCAGTGGTGATTGAAATAGATAGGTTGGTAGGGGTGAAGTTATGTTGCTATAGAATTCTTCCTGCATCTAAAAGCAAAGAAAAATCATAAATTCCTACCTTATTCCCATGAATGAATAACATGACTAATGAAACTGTATTGCCTATCAGTCTTTGTAGGCTATGCAAAGCCATCAGTTGCGAAAATCACTAGAAGCTTGATTCCCTTGTTATTCGCCTCTTACGAATTGCATAGGAAGATGAAGGGGATCTATTCTTACCCCAAACTCACAGGGGGCCCCCATTACCACCCTTCATCAACCCCCTTAGAAATTTATCTTGGCACCAGGTGCTATCAACCGTCCAGTTTTATCATCCTTTGCAAAAAGTATATTGTAACTCTGAGTTGAAACTACAATTTTAGGTTACGTTCATAGGACAAATCAAATTCTGCAAAAGTAATAAAATATTCTTCCTTTTTCTTCTTCCTTATATCAAACGGTATTCCCTCAGGGACCCAATAAAGATATCTGCATCCACAGTAGCCACGACCAATGAAAAAGATAATCAAAAACACAAGACAGTAAGATGAAATGAAAGATGAAATGGCTGCACAAACAAGTGTAAACTGAAGATTTCTCATCAGAGCAACTCACATATACACAAAATGTTAAATGCCCACCCTAAAAAAAGGCCAAAAAGGTTAAGCAGATTTCCTATAACTTTGACTTGTCCACATTGTTAAGAAAGGAAAAAGGTACTCTTCCTCACAAATTTAAAAGAGTGTTTTTCAAAAGGTGTTGAATAGTGTCCAACATGTATCCAGCATTTTCATATAAAGCATGAAACTTCCTGGGAAGCGGGATGGCTGATGGTCTTCAGAGGAAGATCCCCCTGTCTTAAAGTGTTTCGGCCCTGACTTCCTGACACTTGTGTATCTGATCGTGGTATCAGAGGAAAACACCTATCAAAAATGTTACTAATCTCCACATAGCTATAAAAAAGAAAAAGAAAAAGAGGACCTTTGACCCAATTTTTGTGTCAGTCAATCTGAAATGTGACTGTGCATGTTCTTTGTTTCTCACATCTGTCATGATTGCCAAGTTTATTTTAATCAAGATCCACTTGCAAAAATAGGCCAGTGTCAGCACTTGATAGCCCTTACTTATGCACATGTAAAGGCTATCAAATGTTGTGTTACGATTCAACTATTATTCCATTTTCTATATTGTTTGAGGCATTTGCTGTGTCGATGTTTTGGCGGGAACAAGCCTAAGCTTTGCAATTTGAGACCGGCTTGAACCGGTTGTTCACAAAATTACTGATGATGCAACCATGATTTAATTGGTTAAGGATGGGGCACATGCGCTGTGAGTAACTCTTCAGTCCGGAAGATTGAAGATTTTCTTATCAGTTGACTCTGAGGATATCAACGTGAACGGACGTATTTCGAATAACTCCGTGTGGGACGAGGAGTCTACACGTTAAAAAAAAAAATCTTCAATTCCTCTCCCGACCATCTGAAAGGTTGTGCCAAGGAGAACAGCGTCTTCCCTGAATGAAGATCAAGCTTTCGCCGGACTCTGAAGTCGAGTTTGTCGCCTGGAAAGTTCATCGTGAATGCACTTGGAAAACTTGTGATTGTTCGGGCAAGTGTGTGAGCCCGCCGTGCTTATGGCCTGTTCCTCTCATCTTGAGGTAGAGCCTTGAGATAGAGTGTGCTTGTGAATGCCCATTCCTGAGTGGATATCGTTTTTGGGCAGAAGTTTTCGTTGGTGGAGATTCGAGAATAGTCTTTGCCCATCTGCTCGAACTTGTGAGTAATTTGGGTCAATTTTGGTTTTGGGCCAAGGAATTAACCCTTTACCTTCATAAACACAATGAATCTATTATCTCTCTATCAAACTTGTCTCTGAATGGGAAGAAACTCTACAAAGCAAGCATTTACCATGTTGGCAACCTCAGCCTCCTGAATTCTTTGTTGCCAGGATTTTTTCATGTCCTCAAGTTCCTGCTGGTTCTGTCGCATTTGCTCCTCCAGCTGCTTCTTCATTTCCTCGACATCTGTGAATAAAAAGCAATGCTGGTCTACCACTCTGTATGCACTCAAAACCCACATTTCAAAGTTGCTCTAGTTGTACCTTATTTTTAAAAACCCACACAGTTATGATTAAGGTAACTTGGCAAAAGAAAATTGGGCCTGAACTTTTTTTTCTTTATAGAGGAGGCCAAAACTGAGCATAAAACCAATTTTATTTCACTGAAACATTTTTAAAAGCATAAATAGTGAATTTCCTGAGTGCTCATAGGGGAGGGAAGACTGGACAACACCTTGTTCATAGTTTACCTTCACATTCTTTTTTTCTTCTTCTTTTGCATGACTGAAAAAAGTTTAGGGTCAGCAGAAAAAAAATTGAGTTGGTTTGGATACTGTAACCACAACCACAACAAGTGCCTCACACTTAGCTGAAGACCAACTGACCACAGATGGGAGAAGTTTCATGGGCATCTGGTGGGGATCAAAACCATAATTCCATCTTTGGGAGAAAAAAACAACAGGTGTACCACTCTGTATTCAAACAATCCTCATATAAAGAAGGATCACATCTAAAGTCATCAACATGCTCATGAAGATGCACTTGACATTATGGTAAACCTGCCTACATATTTTTCTCATTGGTACAAGAAAGAATGTGAGCCACTCTCTTACCACCGGTATCTTGGGCAAAAAACCTAACTCTAAACCCCACGAAAAGGGAGGCAATTGTGTAAATTTTAACAGCTATCTTAAATAAAAATCAATTAAAATTTTATTTTTTAACAAAAGTTTTAATACCTTCCTTTGGATAACATTTCTCTTTCATAAGAAATGCTCATCTTTTCTTTGAGGCTCAAATAATGGGCACCAAAAAATTGAAATACAGAGTAGCTAAGAATCTCTGAAAAGATGCAGTCCCTCAAATCTCAGTTCCATTGCCAAAATCATTATTATAACATCTTATCTAGACCACAGCCACAATCTAAAGCCCATGCAAGTGAAGAGTTAACTCCATCTTTACCACACACACTGCCTTTTGATAAAAAACAGAGTACCTCACAAGGAAAGATCATAGAGGACAAAATCAAAACGAAATAGAGACAAACCTAATAAAAACATTTTGATTGTGAAGAAGAGTTTGATTTCTTTGGCAGTGGTGACTTTCCACACTTGGTCCTCACAAATCTCTTCCATCTGCTTTTAAAAAGCTTACATGGAAGTTCGTCTGCTCCGCAACATGCTGGAAAAATGAATTATCTAGAAAAAATTCAAAATTATCAGAGGCTGACGCACCGACAAGCAGGCACACCCACTTCATCCGCAAACTTCTCTAGTGTGATCTGAGTCAGATTGCAGGATTATTTCATCAGAGATGATCGCTGTCGACTTTGCTTGTCAGAATCTCTGGATCTAGGTCACTCTAGGTTAATCTCATTGTCCTATTCCAGGTCAAATGGCGGTAATTCAACACTTTCTGCATTGCTATCTTCGCAAAAAACATGTGATGGACCTGGCTGGGACTCGCCCGACATCGTGATGTTTCAAAATTTCAGAAAAATTCACTCAATCCCCAGAAATTAAACATCAAAATGGCAGGCGGTAGCCTATTCACCACGGAGCTAAAGCTCAAAATCTCGAGAGATTGCCGTTACCATGGAAAACATGGCAGCTTCCAGGGTAAGTGCGGTGTCATGCGGGACATGGCGGCACGTCCATGGGAGAGAAAAGGTGGGTTTTTTGCGGGATGCACCGGGACGTCCGGTGGTAAGAGGGTTAAATGCCCACCTCTTCAGCCATAACTTCTTACTGTCCTGCTTTAGGGGCCTACTTCAATAGTTCAGCCAATTGCCATCTCAAACAGCATGAGTGCCACAAGGACTTTGGAAAAGGATGGGTACACCAATAGGCGATGGATGTGGTGGCACTCACACATTCACTGGAGGTAAAGATAAGTGTGTCAGACTTTACATTGTGACTTTAGAACCCCATGTGGATGCTCTAACACCTTTACCCCCTGGTCAGGCCACACAGTTTGTTACTCCAGCATCATCTAAATTTCAAGGGGACCATGCAACAAGGCTTCAGATGAATGTGGCAAAATTACTCTTCACAATTTTCCACTTCAACCCTCACAGCCAACCAACTTTACTTTTGGGTGGGGAGAAGCATGTTGCTCAAAGATCTGTGCACTTTCAAATGTGCACCGACTGCAAATGATTGCAGGTGAAGAACACAGCCAGAGCCCCAATTCCATCATAGGTTTGGTCACTACCTGAGGACTGAAATTTTTTCCTGTCTAATCTTTTGCTGGATTTCATCTCAGCATTGGAAAGTATGGTGACATCAGTTTGGCCGTTCCCTGCATTCCTATACATGTAGTTGGTGTTGGACACTGGAACATTGCCATGCAACAGTCTGGCAAGGGAATTCATCACGCAACTCCAACAATCCACTTAATCTTGCATTACTTTGCATTCCAAATTCTCCTGACACATAAACTCCAGAAAGTTCAGAATTGCGCTGCTAGGCTAGTTTTTCGATGTCCCAAGCGTACCCATGTCTCATCACTCCTACATACACTTCACTGGCTCCCCATCTCTCAGAGGATATATTATAAACTTGCTACTTTGTGGTTCAAAGCCATCGACAACACCGCACCACACGCTCTTACAGAAATTCTTGCAGTCTACACGCCCTCCAGATCTCTACGCTCAGCTGCTGACACTAGAATGCTTAAGGTCCCCCGCCGTAATAAGAAAACTCAAGGACAGCGTGCCTTCTCCTATTTTGGACCTGTAACCTGGAATAGTCTCCCTCTCTCAATCCGTCATTCTGACACACTGCCCCAGTTCAAAAGTGCTCTAAAGACTCACTTCTTCCGATCCGCCTTTCCCGCTGAGCTGCTTCGCCGTACTTGACCTGGCCTGCAAGTGCTGTGTATATTGTATAGTTTGTTCTATTTGTTCTACTGGATCTTAGTTTTTGTTTTTTGTTTATGTGTGTAGTGTGTGAGTTTTTGTAGGAATGTGGTGTTGAGTGGTTGTACGAGTGTTGATTCTTTGGATTGTAAACGCCACGAGCTTGCCTGTCAAGGGAAGGTATGTGCATATGAATAAACTATTATTATTATTATTACATACTTGTCTTTAGTCAGCATTTTCTTCAGTTTGCAACTTACCTTCATCATTGGAGCCACCTCCACCAGTTTCCATGGGCACTCCTCCCTTCTTCAGCATGTCCATCAGTCGGGCATTCTCCTCCCGAAGTTCTCGAATCAGACGGTCAGTTGGGCTCTCGTTGATGACAGCCTTGGTCTTGATAGCTTTGGCACGGTCAGCTGTGGAAGAAATGCAAGAACTTTAAGAAATTTAAACTAATTTCTATGTTTTCTTGACATACTTACCAGTAGACAACTCATAGGTATATGACCTTTCACCTCGAAAAAAGATTTGCATAAATCTTCCCCACCCACGTGGCCACCCCATAAGCCAATGAAGTGGCTTCATCCATAGCGTCATAGCCAGTGAAAGGGAGGCAACTCTCACCATTTCCCGCGCATGCGCTCAGATACCAGGGATCTGGCCACGTGGCCTCACTTTCGACAACACACCGAGACTGGTGAAGATGCACAAAAAATGGGGAGGAGGGTGGGAAAAATAATGTTGTCTACTGGTAAGTATGTCAAGAAAACATAGAAATTAGTTTAAATTTCTTAAAGTTTTCTATCCATACTGACCAGTAGACAACTCATAGGTATGATTACCCCAGCGGGAGGCGGGTGTGCATCCACGCAACAGAACGGACGACTAATCACCACTCAAAGGCGAACAGCCGAACCCGCCACAACCAACTTGTTGACGCCAAAGGTGTCATCCAGACGACGGACGCGAACGTCACGCAGTTAGTGATGCGTGAAAACGCAGTCACTGCGCCAGAACGCCGCCCTCATGAGATGAGCCAGCGATACATTCTTGGCAAAAGCCACAGAGGTCGCCACTTGCGAATCCCATGAGTCCTGGAAGCACCAACCGAAGGCAGCCGGTTCGCATTCCTATACGCCTCCGTGATCAAAAGACGAATCCAGGAGGAAATGGAAGTCTTCGATATCCGCCGTGACCAATTTTCAAGGGAAGAAAAAAGCCTACGTCGGCGAAAACGACGAGACTGAGTCCTGGCCAAGTAAACTTCAGTGCACGGACCGGACAGTTGACACAATCAGGCTCGTACGGATCGACGATAGAGTAGAGACTCTTAATCTCAATACTCTGACAGTCGGAAAGAGCACTCTGATTCTTGCAACGAAACTCCGGAACGAAAGAAAAAGGGAGCATCGCGCGAAGAAAAGCCAGCGCACCTAGCCAAAGCTAGAGCCAAGAATGGAACCTAACCGGACGGAAACCGGTGGAAACATACATGGCAAGCGCACAAACGGAGAAGGAACAGAAATCGAAAAACAAACACCAAGTGCCGTAAGATTTCCGCCAACCCCGATGTTCGTAGACCCCGCCTGAACCGCGATCCGTCGATCGCACAGGCGACCGCCGAGAATGCAAGGCTGTCCGAAAATGGAAACGCGCGTAACCCCAGCGCGAACATCATCAACGCTCGACCCGTACAGCGACCCTGGTACCACCCAGCCACCGCTCGATCGTGTCTAATTCCCGACCGGGAGGGGCACGATCGAGCGATAGAGCAGGCATCGAGGCAAACTGACGGTGAAAACGATGCACATCCGAAGCGGATATACCTCGCTCGAGAGCAATCGTCGGATGCGCCTCTACCACCAGAGAAGCGTCAACATCCGATGTGGCTGGATAGAACGCACCACCCACATCAGACTGGGACGCGTAGCCGATGCATGAGGAGGGAGAGGGCCGAAACACGACGCCCGGAACCGACCGATGCCCCGTGACCCCGTGTAAGGAAAAACACGGGAGGCGGCAAAGGACGAGCTCCGGAAGGCAGCCGGTCGGATTGCCATCGCAAACGCCCAGAGTCTGCAGACCCATGGGCGCGACGATCAGAACCCCGTACCGGACAGAGCGATCGCGAATCAGAGTCGGACAAATCACGACGGAGATAGAGTCGAGACTCAACGCGCCGCCAACGCAGAGAATCCCGATAAGCACGAACGGGAGAATCCGAGACAGAGAGAAGATCGCGATCTGACATGCGATCGACCGATCCCCGTAGACCGGAGATAGTACACTGATCGAAAACGCAAATCAAGCGATCGTCAGGCACGTATCGCCAAGGGCGAGAATCTCACGTCACAACAAGTGATCGCTGAGACGCCATTATCCACTGAGCGGGACAGAACGCCCCAAACACAAGGCAGCATGCCGATCGAGCCAACGGGGCATAGCCTCCGTGCCATCGAACGCAACGTTCTGCCGGCACCGTGACCGACGCCTGGACGGCACGATGCACGGAACGGGAGAATCAGAGCCAAAGTGAAGATCGCGAGCTGACATGCGATCGACCGACCCCCGAGGCCTGAGACAGTGTGCTGATCGAAACGCAAACACAAGCGAACGGTAGGCACACACCGCCGATGGCGAGAAGCTCGCGGAAAACACGCGATCGCGGAGACGCCAATGACGCAGGCTGATCAACTGTCCGGAAAACCTCGGAGCGATCAATCAGCACCGCGCGTCCTGGAAAGAGACGCCCATCAACAGCTCGAGCGTGTCGAGCAACCGACAAGGACGAGCACGATCGAGCAATAGATCAGGCAAGCGTCGTGAAAGCATTCGAGGACGCTGGGCAGACCGCCAAGACCAAACCTCTGCGCGGTCGACAGCAACACCTCGCCGGACGCGCTGATCGTCACGATCCACTGATCGAGGAACAGAACGCCCGGAAAACCAAGCAGCATGTTGATCGAGCCAACGGGGCATCGCCACCGGGAATCGATCGCAACGCTCTGCCGGTACTGTGACCGACGCCTGGACGGCACGACGTACGGAACGGGAGAATCAGAGTCAAAGGGAAGATCGCGATCCGACAAGCGATCTACCGACCCCCTAGACCTGAGACAGAGTGCAGATCGAAAAGCAAAAGCAAGCGATCGTCAGGCACACACTGCCGAGGGCGAGAAACCCGCGCAAAAACACGTGCTCGCGGAGACGCCAAGGACTGGGGGCGATCATCAGCACCGCGCGTGCCGTGAATGGACCCCCGCCCAACACCATCTACCGCTCGATCGTGTCGAGACTCCCGATAAGGATGATCACGATCGAGTAATAGACCAGGCAATCGTCGTGAAGACAAAAGCGGCCGCTGATCAGACCGCCAAGCCAAAGACTGTGCGCGGTCGATAGCAACGCCACACCGTTCGCGCTGATCGCCACGATCGCCAGATCGAGTGACAGAACGCCCGTAAGACAAAGCAGCCTGCTGATCGAACCAACCGGGCAAAGACGCCGTGGAATCGATGGCAACGCTCTGCCTGTCACGATGTGCGGAACGATCGGCGGATCGTCCGACAGCCAAGGCAGCATGTTGATCGAACCAGACGGGCATATCCTCTGTGCGGTCGATCGCAACGCATCGCCTATATCTGGACCCTCTCCCAGCACGATCGATTGAACGATCCTCTGATCGCCAGTGACCCAAGGCAGCGTGCTGATGGGATCGTGCGGCCGAAGCCTCGCGTTGATCGATAGCAACGTCGTGCCGATATCGCGACGCGTGTCGGATAAGATCGATTGGACGACCCGGAGAAGGCCAGGAAACCGAGGCAACCTGCGGAGCAGATCGCAAGGTTAGAGCCCCCGTGCGATCGAGAGCCGTGGACGGAAACGATCGGCTGAACGTCCGAACCCAAGGCATCTGATCGCCAGTGACCCAAGGCAGCGTGCTGATCGAATCGAGCGGCCGAAGCCTCGCTTTGATCGATAGCAACGCTTTGCCGAGATCGCGACTGTGTCGGATATGATCGACTGGGCGACCATGAGAAGGCCAGGAAGCCGAGGACGGAACGATCGGCTGATCGTCCGAACCAAGGCAGCATGCGGATCGAACCAGACGGGCAGAGCCTCCGTGCGGTCGATCGCAACACATCGCCCGTATCCCGACCCCTTCCCATCACGATCGATCAAGTGATCATCGGATGGCCAGTAACCCAAGGCAGCGTGCTGAACGGATCGTGCGGCCGCAGCCTAGCGTTGATCGATAGCGACGCTCTGCCTATATCGCGACGCGTGTCGGATAGGATAGACTGGACGATGAACGGAACGATCGGCTGATCGTCCGAAAACGAAGGCAGCATGCGGATCGAACCAGACGGGCAGAGCCTCCGTGCGGTCGATCGCAACACATCGCCCGTATCCCGACCCCCTCCCATCACGATCGATCAAGTGATCATCGGATCGCCAGTAACCCAAGGCAGCGTGCTGAACGAAACGTGCGGCCGCAGCCTAGCGTCGATCGATAGCAACGTTTTGCCTATATCACGACGCGTGTCGGATATGATCTACTGGGCGACCATGGGAAGGCCAGGAAACCGAGGCCACATGCGGATCAGATCGCACGGGCAGAGCTCCCGTGCGATCGATAGCTGCGCCCATCCCACCGAGGGACTCGTCACCGCCGCGACTTACCTCCGAAGGAGAAACCGAATGGTGCGAAGCCACACTCTGGGAAGCTGAAAGAAAGGCAGCCGCAGACAAATTCACCAAACATGCAGCAGCCGCCTGGGGACCCAGAACTGGCTCCGAAAAACTCCGCCGGAGCCAGCCGCCCTAGACAGAGTGTCCGATAAGGAAGAGATGTCGAGAGAAGGAACTTTTTCCGACACCTCCACCCCCATACACGCTGAGGAAGAGGCCGAACGAGTTAACTCGAACCCGACCTCGACCTCTTACCTGTTGAAGAGGAAGGAGGAATAGACAAACCACCCTTCCCCTTCGAAACAGAGCCGCGCTCGCGTACCCGCACTTCCTCCGTACCCTGAAGCGGGTGCGGAAGGCGCGCCGCCATGATGCCAAAATGGCGAACAAAATGGCGGGCGGCCCAGCGTCAAAACGACGCAAGCCGTAGCAAGAACGCGCACGCAGCACCACACGTTGCAACCAGCGAAACACGCCCACAACGTACCTAGCCGAAGCTAGCAACAACAGACAACAAATATAACTGAACCGAACCGTGCACTGAGGCAACCGGCGGGAACAGAATTTGAAGCAAAACGAATTAAACAGAAATTCGAAACAACGGCGAGGGCCGCAGAAGTATGTGTACTTCCCCACAGCCAACGTCGCCACGGCCGACAGCAAATCCTAGAAAGTCCGCACACAAGTGAAGACTGGAGGAAAACCAAAGTACATCCATGCACTCCAGTCGAAAAGTCGAAAGTGAGGCCACGTGGCCAGATCCCTGGTATCTGAGCGCATGCGCGGGAAATGGTGAGAGTTGCCTCCCTTTCACTGGCTATGACGCTATGGATGAAGCCACTTCATTGGCTTATGGGGTGGCCACGTGGGTGGGGAAGATTTATGCAAATCTTTTTTCGAGGTGAAAGGTCATATACCTATGAGTTGTCTACTGGTCAGTATGGATAGAAAACTGACTTCAACAACCTCAAGTCAATTTTTCCATGGACTGCCTTCAGGAAACAATTTCTGCCTAAAGCTATCAGCGTTACTGCTTGTTGCCTCCGCCAGGGTGGTTATGTTTTTCAGTCAGTTGGTTGGTTGGTGCATTATTCAGCAAAATAACTCCAAAAGTTCAAAACGGATTCTGATGAAATTTGGTGGCAGGTAAGGGTTTCACCCACGGAACAATCCACTAAGTTTTGGAGGTTATCAGTTATCTAGTTTTGTAATTTGATTCATAAAGAGATATATTATCATGCATCATGGAGTTAATGATGTCCAACTATGTATTCTGCCAGAATATGCGTTTCACCATCAGAAACTGCTAGCAGGTGCTATAATGAACTAAACTTTGTAGCATCAGGCCTGGCTAGCAGAACATGCTGCCTGAATTATACAGACCACAGGAGAGAAATTGTGACTTCCTTGGTGGAAGTTTGTACTCTCAGAGTGCTTGCTAGTCTTTGTTCAACTTTCCATTGTTCATTTTCTCATAATGAAAAGTGTAACTTTGCAAGACAAGTAGTCAACCAGCAATGCCAGTTTCCAGTAAAATCTTATTTTGCAAGAAGAGATGAGGTAGAAAATTCATTTTGTAGGCATGAAGAGTGAATCAATGAACTGAGTACCCTCAACAGGAACTTGTCCCGATTTCTTTGAATCTTTCAATCTGAATTGGCAACTTTGTGTGTGTGTGTGTGTGTGTGTGTGTGTGTGAGCATGTGTGTATGTGTATATGCATGTATGAGTGTGTGTGTGTGTGTGCATGTAGTGTATGTGTGCATGTGTATGTGTATGCGTGTGCGTGCATGTGTATGTGTGTGCAAAGGTTGGGCTTAATTTTCCAGGGTGGTCTAAATGCATGGTACGTTGGATCTGAATGATATGACCCTGTCCCAATGCCCCAGGGTAAACTCTTTGCTGGGGGAGGCTGTCCCTGGCTGAGCTACTGGAGCAGGCCCCAAAAGCCCAGCAGCCAGGGGTTCCAGCTTAAGAGAGGGGCAACAATTGGCTCTGGTTGTAGGTTACACTCTGCAGCAGTTATCATTAATGTACATTTTAATCATGTCCTCTTTTCACAGTTTTTCTTTTTCTTTCTTTTATTGCTCTGCATGGAGATGATTGCAAAAGCTAAGAAGTGTGTATGCAGTGATTGACTGCTTTGAAAGATGCAAAAGCTGGTGACATTACCAAAGCGAAGAGTGGACAAAGTCTCTTCATAATTGATATCAGCAGGACTCAAGGCAGCGATCTGGAATGGAAAACCCCATACAATTCTTCAACATTCTGTCAGTTTGGTCTAAACTCTTAAGTTGAGAAGCTCTCTCTATTTTCATGTAATTGACATTGGTTTCTCATCTTTTTTGTGTGTATTACAGCCTTTAAGTAGTGAGTTGTTTTGCCCTAAAACCATCGGAAAACATCAAAAGAAGGAACATTAAGTGTTTTGTGTCAGAGGTTCATAAGTCCAAATCATTAATGACACAACATAACATACATCCCATCCCATCCCACCCCATATACTTTATTCAGCCAATATATGGAAATTAATAGTTACATTACACTAGCAGTAGATATCAACTATGTACAATGCAAGACAAAAAGTTACAAACAAGGGGTGACATATAAAATGATTGAGGGCATTGCCAGAGTTTTAGATCATACTGCTGGTCTAGAATAGATAGTGTTTAAAATTTGCGTACTTATGGTGATTGGTATAAAAGATTGATAGTATCTCTGTGTGTTCTTGGAGGACAGAATCTTTGGCATGAGTCTGGAGTGGAATTCTGTGTGGAGGGAGTGATTAGTGTAACTCATGATGACACGTCTTCTTTCTCACTTGATTTTGATGGACCTTAGTAATGAGAACAAACGTTTACATATATTTTTCTGTGTCAGGTGGCAAAAAATTCTCATTATGCCCAAACAAGTGAGGAAAGGCTCAGTTACCAAAGGAGCAATCTCTTTTTTGACACCACTGCTACCTTCAAGAAAACTTTCAACACACACTCTTGCAAAAACAGAACCCAAGTCTTAGACCTTGTCTTATGAACTACTTAAGGTGCTGACTACCTGTGATACTAAAGACACTGATGTCTCAGACTACATAAAGTGTAAATGTATTACATGCTGTGCCCAATACTTTGACAAAACTAGCTAAACATGAACTATTTTTGTAATCAACATCTACATTAGTATTTACCTACATCAAACACGCATTTAGTACAAAGTGTGCAGGTGGTTACTTCTGATGTGTTACACATAACTTCTTTTTTTAGTAGTAAAGAGTCTCACTGTCACATAAAACTGATTCTTTTAAAATGTCATTTGTTGGTAAGATTATTTTTTTAAGTGACAAGATACACCATTATAAGTATTCATTTGAAATAATACTATTTTTTTCCATGTAGTAAATATGGCCAAATTATCTTACATGGCTTGACCTATTTCAAAGCTAGCAAGGATCATAATCATACAGTACAAAATTAGCCACAATGTTACATACATGTATGCATATAAACTTTGCACATGAGCAAATAGGGAAATGAACTCTGTTTTTCAAGGTTTTTAAAAGTCATATATCAATTTCTTTGCATTCTCATTTTTTTACATAAAAAGGTTTCATGTACTTTCCAACCAGCCCAAAACATTTTGCTCATAGTTGATCATTGCTTTTCACTCAGACAAATCTCCACATATTAGTAGCATTCTAAAGTGTAAGGACAAATAAAGCTCATGCAATGCATTTAATGCACTGGTCTGAAATAAAACATGCAGGTTACTCAAAACAAGCAGACAATTTGGAAATCAGTTTCTAAATAAGCTGTCCAATTTACAGACATTATCATTTGAGTAAATATTTTGAACCAATCACTAATTTCATGTATGTCTCTACTGCTGGCTACTTTGAACTTGCCTCTGTCAATCTTCAACTGAAAACACAACAAAAAAGGGACTGAAGTATATGACAACAGAACAAATATGCAACAAATGACATGAACAGAAAGCAAGAGGTACAGAAGATCTAGGTTTTATACCAGGCCTAACAAAGTTAAGTGTAACCATAGACATTTCCAAACAGCACACTTTCATAAGATCTCTGATGATGCACAGTAAGACAAAGAAAAGAGCTAAAAGTCTATAGGCTCTCCTTGAATACTTATGCTGTTGCCACTGCCTCAGTTGGAATTTGACAACCATGACAAAAATAAATATTCCAACAGTAGAAGGGATATAAAAATCAGCAATTTCTTAATTTTGACCCCCTGAAAATCAATGTCCAGACTGTCAAAAATTAATAATGTGCAGTATCTTCAGTGAAGTAGTAATAGCCTTCTGGCAGTCTGATATTCTGTCAGGGAGTAGCTCACTAAATTACAAATTATGTTTTAAAGTCATCATTGAACCAACATGTCTGGATGCTTCTTCTTCACTGTCTTCAATAAATTTGGTAACCAAGACAGTTCCAGAATTAGATCTGGCAGATGTGGCCAACACTGGAGAAAAAGATAGGCATACAGGCACTTGGAATGCTAACAGACCCATCCATAGATCTGGCTCAAATTAGGCTAACCCAATCCAAAAGCAGTTTAATCTCGTTGCCTAGAACAAAACCCACCACCATTAAACAATCACTTATACTTCTCCAAAATCACACATCATTCCCATACTTAAATTAAGTATTTGCTACCTCCAAGTTGTCAATTAATGTCCCTTTATGAATAATAGAGAATGTCAATTCACACAAATTCTGGAATCATCACTGCTATTAAAAAAAGTGCATGCATTCTAATGCCGTGGCAGAGAGTAATTATGAGTGCCTGGTCATAGTCACAAGTTGCTTCTGCCAAATGTACATCAAACTGATCAGTTTTCAAAATGCTTTCACGGACAAGTTCTAACATAACCTGAAGCTTGTGGGAGTTGCAGCACTTACTGAGGAGAACTCTCAAGAGCTAGAATAATTTTGCGCAAACTTCATTTTTTTCTTTTTCCTCTCATCAAATTCATGCATTACTCATCAGTACATCACCACCTTAAACTGGGATTTTTCATGCACTTGCTCCAAATATTGCAATCTGAACAAGTCATCATACTTCAAAGAACTTCACTTCATGGCAATGGAGATCCTCCAGTACAAAAGAGATTGAGCAATACTGAACTTGCTTGCAGAGAGGATATGGAGGATTCAGCTTGAGAGCATTTGGCAAAGGCACAGTTGATAGAAGGGGCCTCTGCTCACACCCAAAGGAACCCCAAGTGCTCACATGCTCCAAGTGTAGGACACACATGGGTACTAATGGGTAGTGATTTTTATTTACAGCCCTCACTGGCCCTCAATCTAGCTCCAGGGTGCAGTCCATTGTCTACTTGAAAAGATGGTGGCCTATCTAATACTAAATGAATGTAAA
>JAWQFJ010021778.1:7500-22418 GCA_034096865.1 Theodoxus fluviatilis
AGTGTACAACGTGCTCCTCTAAACAACAGGAAGAACGCGATTTATGTTAAATTCTGGTGAGGCGATTAAAAAGGTGCTATATAAAAGTCTAAAATGATAAAAGGCTGTCCGCCCCAGCAATACATTTGCGTGTTGGTCTCGCATGCCAACAAACCCAACCAAGACACTTTATAATGAACTGGCGGGGCATTTATTCCATTAGACTTTACATGTATCCTAAATAGTCTGCAAACGCAACCCCACCCTAACCACCCCACCACCCCAAAGAGATGAAATTCTGGAAAAACACGAGTGATCCAAACTGCTGTACACGAGAACTTGCTGATAACCAGGCAAGACAGTATTCCTCCTTCACAGAGACGTTTGTGGCGATGTCCGTGTTTGTCCAGACTGTGGCAAATATTTCAGTAGAGGGTCTCGTCATAGTTTCGTTCCTGAGAAATCCTGGCAATCTCTGTCACAAACATGTTCTAGTACCTTCCTGTCCCATGCAAGAATCTGGTTGCTTCTGATTCACACTTTGATGTCAAATCTTGCTGTATAAAGGCTTGTCTCGCATTTTGTTTATTGTCTGTTCATCTTTCCAATCATTTTCATGTTACTCACCTTAATGTCACTTCCTGCTCCA
This sequence comes from Theodoxus fluviatilis, assembly GCA_034096865.1. Taxonomy (NCBI): domain Eukaryota; kingdom Metazoa; phylum Mollusca; class Gastropoda; order Cycloneritida; family Neritidae; genus Theodoxus; species Theodoxus fluviatilis. The sequence goes on from JAWQFJ010021778.1 coordinate 8,129, forward strand.
CATTATACTCTAATCTCTCCAGAGTCCTCCTATGATCTGGTCACTTTGCATCATCTGAGGATCGTGCATACTTAGACATATTTTCGTACTGAGGCGCACGGGAGTGCTCTCCCCTTGCGGGATCCGGGACTGGCTGCGCGCCAGAGAGTGGTTCAAGGGAGACAACTTGATGACGGGGACCGGGGTCAGAGTGCAAAGACGCGTAGGTGCGGTCCTCAGCAGGCAGCGTTCTGGCGTAGGTGTCGTCTGCCGGAGTCTTCCTCTGTCTGCAACACACGTCACCACGTCGCTCTTCTTAAAGCTCTTAGGACAAAGCCATGCTTTAGTTTGGCAGAGGTTTTCTCTGAATACTTTTGGAGTTTGAAGCGATGTCTACAGACTGTACAAAATCATGAATATGACAACCTGGGTCGTGTTGGGACGAACGTTTGTAAATAACCGCATCCATTTTTAATGGTAAAAAGCAAGACTTTTGTACATTTGAATATTAAGAGGGAATTATATTTCAGACAGAGAAACTCAGAGGACAAAAATGAAATCAGAGTTGATTTTTCAGACACATTAAAATAGTTGCATGATTTAATATGAAGTCCATACTTACCTCAGGATGACACAGACTGCCACAGCGAGAGCTGTGGCGAGGAGGACGGAGAGGACAGCCAGGCTGGCGATGACTGGAGTGTTGATGGTCTCGACTCCTGTACAACGACAACAACAGAAATGGGTTGAGAACAGAGAATCCAGCAGTCATGTGATCACACGTGCTTTAACTGTATCTTACTATCCCTTGGGCACGACAGTCTATGAGACTAAACTCGCACAACCACACATTCAACATAATTCGATAACAAAAAATAATTACATTACCAAACAATAGTTAAGAAAAACCTCATTGTTTTGGTATGTCAGGAGCAAATAAGTTTGTTTCCAATACTGCTTTATGTTTGAATATTCAACTGCACTAATGCATAAACGTTCGGCCAGCTTACAGCCCAGATATCAACTCAGTGGAGTTTGAATGGGGCTTTCTAGGGATCATGCTGAAGAATAGCCATCATCCGACAAGAAAACTGCCCATTTGTGTTGACATGCTCCTCCCTCCCCCCTCCCCCCCCCCCCTATGTCTGGGGGTTACAAGAATTGACCCACTGCGTATCCCCACGCGATTTGTAAGAGGCGAATAAATATGGACATTGTAACTTGACTGTTCTTACTCTTACTTTAATAGGTTATCGCAGAGAATGGCCTTACATAGCCTTCAAAGGTTCATAGGCCGTAAAACTCCATTCATCCATCCATTTCTTCCACCCCATTCCCTCCCCCCCCCCGCCCCTCTCTCTCTCTATGTCTGTCTCTCTCTGTCTGTCTGTCTGTCTGTCAGTCTGTCTGTCTGTCTGTCTGTCTGTCTGTCTGTCTGTCTGTCTGTCTGTCTGTCTGTCTGTCTTTCTCTCTCTCTCTCTCTCTCTCTCTCTTGATGTCTCAGTCATAGTGCCTCTGTCTTGTATCTCTGTCTGTCGTATCTTTCTTAAAGTTTGAGTTTGTATCGTTTTCTCTTAGATATTATTCCGCCACACTCACCCATCCATGTCTTCGTGTCCCTTTGAGACTGTGTGTATGTGTTTGTGTGTGTGTGTGTGTGTATGCATATGTGTGTGTACATGCCTGTGTGTGTGTGTTTGCGTGTATATGTGTGTATGGGTGTTTTTGTGTGTGCGTTGTGTGTGTGCGTGTGTGTGAGTGTGTGTTGTGTGTTTATGTACATGCATGTGTGTGTGTGTGTTTGCGTGTATATGTGTGTGTGTGTGCATGTGTGTGTGAGAATATATGTGTGTGTGTGCGTGCGTGTGTGTGTGTGTGTGTGTGTGTGTGTGTGTGTGTGCGTCGTGAGTGACTGTGTGTGTGTGTGTGTGTGTGTGTGTGTGTGTGTGTGTGTGTGCGTGATTATGCGTTTATTTCGTCAACATGCCTTAATCTCTAAGAATTCAATTCCTTACGTGTGTAACGAAAAGTGCTGCGCAACACACCTGCAGTATCTTTGGAAGTAGTCCCCAGTGCCGAGGTGGCGGTGGAGGCAGGCTGGGACACAACGTCAATCCTCCTAGGGGGCGAAGTTGAGGAGGACAGTGGTGTCGCTGTAAACAACAGGAAAATTTGTTTTGCGCACATGTTTGTGTAACAACTGACGATTTTAATTCAAAGTATACAACTCTTTCAGCAAAGACCCCTGCAACACCCCTCTCCCACCCCAACCCTATCCCCCCTCTCCCCTCCCCCCTCCCCCATTCCCTACCCCCCCCCTTCCCCCCTCTCCCCCACCCCAACCCTATCCTCATCCCTACCAGACCCCAACCCCATCCCCACCTTTCCCTCACTCCCTCTTCCCATCTCTCCAAAAGAGACGAGTAACCTCAAGCTAATCAGGTAGCGGCCTGTGCAAGCTGCTGTTGTAGTAATGATTTCACATGCTTGGATTTACTCAGACCTCTGTAGAGTCCGGAACTCGAGGACAAGCTTCTGTCTACAGGAGAAGACATTGCGACAACAAGGTAAGTACAACACGTTCAAAGTAGGACGACACCATCTAGACAAACGTTTTCAAAGTGACGAAATTTCATTTCATCACTAATGCAAGCAAAAGGACGAATAAGAATCCTAAGATACATTCGTGAGAGATGAATGAACACGAGTAAAGGTCAAAACATAAAAGCATTGAAAAAGTGAAGGAAATAAAGATGCATTCAGTGTTTTGGCGCTGAATAAAAAGAAAAAGAAAAAAATAGTTGATCCATGTCAAGAGTCCCAATGTTGTACCTCCCATCACACACAGGGCATGTATTTGCGATGAAAGTCAATTGAATTTCACAAGATCTGCCAAATCCCAGCATTTCCAGTATGAGCGTGCACTGTTTACTGTGGAAGTCAAACATTATTTTTGGGAGAGATGGTTAAACATTTTGGAAGTGAAAACCCGGCACCTTCCCTCATTCTAAACAGGCCTACCGGGTCTGTTTTCGGCACTAATTTTATGACCAAAACTCTGTCTTCTGACAAGACTCTTTTTGTGATCAGAAAGCGTAAGTGTGGATATTTTTTACGTAGTGGTGAAAACCCTTTCAGTTGTTCCTTTGAGGAATGATAAAATCGATGTGAAAACTCGTCGGTATCTGAGCATTGGTTTCAGATGATGTAAAGAAAATCGCGAAAGTTGCGTCTTGTTAAGGAGAGACTGTTGACTCGCTTGAGCACTTATATATGTATATATATATATATATATATATATATATATATATATATATATATATATATATATATATATAATATATATATACATGTACATATATATATATATATATATATCCTTGCAATACATCAGACAAGCAAAGTATTGGTGTGTTGAAGATCTTCAGTCAAGCTGTGATGGTATTCCATGGTACTTACTGCTCCCTGGCTGTGTGGGAGAGGCATGGTCAGGCTGTGGCGAGGTACTGGTGCTGGAGCGAGGCGTGGAGCGAGAGGACGAGGGTGGCGCTGCGCTCAACAGAAGGGAGCAACTGTGTTTCACACTGTAGCAGGTATGTTTGAACAGCTGTCACAGGTCATTTTGCATTTTGCAATCTCTGTCACGGCTACTGGAATCGACGGCTACGTCCCTGATGGCTCGGGCTGTGTGATCTAAGTCACAAGAGCTGACGACAAGTTGGCAGAGTTTTCTCTTTGGTCACAACCGTTTTCAGGACCTTGTTGTCCTCTGTATCGGGAAACTTACGGAGAAGAGTGTCAGTGAATTGTTTTCTTCCCTTGTAGCAGAGATTTTGCAGCCAAGCAGGCCAAAAGTATGACATGGATTCTTGCAGAGACGGTTGGTACCGTGACTGTCACAATCAGCCATTGCCACGTGATCAGTCTATATTTAGATGTCCTCTTCTCAAGCTGGCATTGCATTGCACGAGTTGTATTGACAGTAACTGAAAATCCCCGGGAATACGTTCACTGGTTTACACGCATGACTGAATAATAAATATGTCTATAGATACAATTGTTGTTGATCTTTTGCTTTGAGGACTTTATTTCTGTGTTGTTTTATATCTTAAAATTTCATTTTAAGACTTTTACTGAATGAATAGTGAAATAATCATTTGCCGTATTTATAAAATATTTAAAGACCCCCCAAAAAACCCCCCAAAACAAACAAACAAACAACAAAAACAAACAATCAACCCCCCCCAAAAAAAACAAAAAACAAAAAAAACCACTACACTCCAACGAGTCAGCCTGTTTCAAAAGTCATATTGTTTGTTTACGTCACTTACTTGTGGTACCGGAACAGTTCTTTCCACAAGTCATCTTTAGCATGTGCGGACCTGAAAAAGTTTTAAATTTTCTTTTTCTGTAACACGTAATGGGTTTGTAAGTCGAAACAAGAAAAACATCAACAGTGGAAAACCAGAAAATTATCAGCCATGGACTAGCTGTTTTCATGATTTGTGTGCGTCTGAGTCAGCTGGTGCCTGTCACACTGTCAGTGTTCTATTCTGTGTGGACGTCGGCATCTCTGGTATTTCGCCTTCTGTCTGACTGCGCACAAGGTACGTGTCTTTCCATGTATGTGTAGGAGATTGCATGTGTGTGCGTGTGTGTGTGTGTGTGTGTGCGTCTGTGTATGTGTGTGCGTGCGTTTGTGTGTACGTATGTGTGTGTACGTGCGTTTGCGTGTGTGTGCGTGCGTTTGTGTGTGAGTGTGTGTGTGTGCGCGCGTGCGTTTGTGTGTGTGTGTATGTGTGTGTACGTGTGTACGTGCGTGTGTGTGTGTATATGTGTATATATGTGTGTGTATCTGTGTTTGTGTGTGTGTGTGTGTGTGTGTGTTGTGTTTGTGTGTGTTTGTTTCCCCAGTCTGGGAAGACAATGATGCCCCAAAGACTCGAGAAATGTTAATGTGAACTTATTCAGAATGAATACTTAAAGCGGAACATTGCAACAGAGACAAGCTGTTCTCTTGACGTGGCAGAGGCAAGGAGGAGAGGTTCTGAAGATGGGATGACCTGCTCAGGTGATGCAGTGTCTGGCAAATGGCTGCCTTAAAGGAGGCCGAGGAGGCGGAGAGACTAGTGGAGCAATGGATGTTAGACTTGATGAGAGTTGCAAGTAGGAGGTGATGTGAGATGTTCTTTCTCAGGAGAACAGTCTCCGGACCGTACGAAGGCATCCACGTTTCCCTTTGGATGCCCTCATGCATATCAGAAGATGGTACCTTACGTTTAAACATGTCATCGAGCACCACGAAGGGGGTCATAAATCAGACTGCTCATATCAGAGATGCAACTGTGTAATATCAGTTTGGGTCAACCAGGTTGATTTTCTGTTTCGGGTATTTTTTGCCTCTATCATCTCTCTACAATCAATCGGTTGCCTGTACAATAAGCAGATCAACTATCATTATGTTATAAAATATTTGTAATATTCCAACCTCCTAAAAACAAGGAAACAAAAATCAGGATTAATTAGCCCAAGCAAGGCTTTTTCCTCGGCGCAATTGCTGCTACTCATCCCAATGTATCATGCATCACTGCAAAGATCGTTTGCTGTAGTCTCTTTCTGTGGTGCAAGTTCGTGTGTAGCGTCGTCGGTCTGAGAATATTCTTGACGTAAACAACATGTAAAGATGGACCCGTCAGAAGCGCCGTCCTTACGCGTGTGCAGCAAATTTCTCTAACTTTGCGTTTCATTGCAGTGTTTATAATTATTGTAACTTCCAGAATTAAAAAGTACAAACCATTGGTACCGTTGGAAAGCTTAAACTCTCAGCATTATACGGATACCAATAACTCCAAAACGTCAAACACTGATTTAGGATCTGTTCGTGGTGCTCAGTTAAGTTACGTACATGTACGTCTGGATGCGGGCCACCGCTCCAAGAGATAGCTCCATGCAGATATGAAGAGTGGATGTTTGCGTTGATACAGACAAAGCCAGGCAGGCAGCTAGTTGTATGAAGACAGAAAAGAACAGGAAGAAAGACAGGAAGCAGGCAGGCAAGGAGGGGGCGGGCAGACAGGCAAAGAAGATGAAAGCGAGAAAGAGAGAGAGAGAGAGAGAGAGAGAGAGAGAGAGAGAGAGAGAGAGAGAGAGAGAGAGAGGAAGAGAGAGAGAGAATGAGAACAAACGAACGAACAAGGTTATTGATAATGCCACCGACCCTTTTCAAGTGGTACAAAAAAAACATGTTTTGACTTACCAGGCAGGGGCAAATGCACATAGATATAACCAAACACTAGTCAAGAAAAAAACCAAACTGTCGTGCTCTGTAGACTCCATGCCAGGAAGTGGATCTTTTCACGATCATAGAGGCGATCAGCTGATGTAGCTTGGTTGGTGTCGTTGGTATTCAGAGCTGAGTACACTCCGTTTACTCCTTTCCGCAGTGAATTTTCCATTGTTTCCATCCGGTGAGTGAGGGCCTCCTCTAGTTCAATCACCGTGTGTGTAGGGGCAGATTTAATCTCTTCTCTTGCATCCTCTTCACTCGAAGATGGTGACAAACTGGGGGAATCGACATGGCTGAAAGGAACTGGTGATCGTTCGGGAGGCTCGTCAGTAGAGGTGACTGGCACAGAGGCAGACTCCGTTTCAGAGTGAACACATGCGCTTGACGGGTCAAAGGTCACACGTGAGGCGGCGCAAGAATTTCATGCAGCAACAGCATCAGAGGTTGTAGATGTCGCAACAACATTTTTTCTCTCCAAATTTTCGCGCGAAAAAGTGTCGACCGCTCTATGCTCACCTATCACTCTGTGTTGCTGAGCCCGTAGTTGGTCTCGTCGCCGCTGTGACGGTGTCTTCGTTTTCCACACATCTCTCTCTATATCGGAATCGAGAAATGGTCGGCCATCATCTTCTCGAAACCGTAGCACAACCACGACTGTTCCGTGCTCGCTTATAACTTTCCATGAAGAAGGCTCATGCGTCGACAGCAAGGATGTCAGCACAGTCTCCAAAGTAACTGGTAGTCCAGCGACTGGCATAGTGGTAGAGAGTGGCCCAAACTAACGTGAGCAGAGCGGAGTCACAGAAAACACGTCTAAACCAGGCGAGTGGGAACCGCCGAGTAAAAGAGAGAGAGAGAGAGAGAGAGAGAGAGAGAGAGAGAGAGAGAGAGAGAGAGAGAGAGCGAGAGAGAGAGAGAATGACATTCACAGAAACTGCGATGTAATAGTAAATAAGAGTTTTCTATTTCATAAATAGACTATCGCTTACTTTGAACTAATGCCCACAGTTCATTCTGTACATTGTTCAGCTGCAGCACAAGAGACATTTGGGTCTGGAAGTTAATGTTATCCACGGCTCTGTATTCTGTAGAATGTATACACGGCATATCTGGTGATTTGTAACTTCCAGCAGTAACGTGCAGCTTGGAGCAGTTCCCTGGTGTGGAGTGGTTCATCACCAGCATCACATTGTAGGATGGTACACCGCCACTCTGATCAGTCTGATCCTTCTCCAGCAGACACTCCAGGGTAGAGCCGGGGCTGACACAGGCTGGGTAGGCTCGGGAGGAAGGAGAGAAGGTGGCCATCAGGACACGTCCAACAGCGGGAGTAGGGTCTATGAAGTCTCGAACTGAGGACTCTGAAATGAGCAAAGTGATAATGACAAGAAAAAGACGATTTAGAAGTGTGTGCATACACTACTCAAAAGAATTCAAGGGCCACCTTCTTTTGGCACTGTTTACAAGAACTCTGTTTTAATAAAAGACGCGTCTTTTTTTGGACAAAATAATTGTTTCAAATGAAACCCAAAGTGCAAGCCAAGGTGTTTTTGAACAGTGTTGAGATCAGTTCATGAGAACTGCTCAACACTGGGCCACAAAAGAAACGGAAAAATCTCGTTAAAATGTTCAATTTCCAAACGCCTGGCGACTCCGAGTGACACATTCCGTCATTCAGAGGCTAAGAGACCGCTTCCATGGCACTGGGAGTGTGCAGGAGCCACGCAGGCCTGGACGCCCGCGACTCACGACCAGACAGCAAGACCGTTACGTCATCCTGTCGGCCCTACGCAACAGAACCGCCACTGCCAACGTGCTCAGAGGGCAGCTGCGGGCAGCTGCGGGCAGCCAGCAACGTTACCATCAGTGATCAGACTGTTCGCAACCGTCTGCATGCCGTTAACATGCGATCAAGGCGCCGAGCGGTGCGACCGCCCCTCATCCAAGCTCATCGGGCAGCTCGCCTGGCTTGGACACGACGTCATTTGGCCTGGACCAGGCAGCAGTGGTGCAGGGTGCTGTTTACCGACGAGTCCCGCTACACCCTGTCCTTCAACGATGGTCGAATTCGCGTCTGGAGACGAGCTGAAGAGCGCTTCTTCGACGCAACGGTCGTGGAGCATGGTTGCCATGGCGGCGGTTCTCTGATGGTATGGAGTGGCTTCAGTCTTCATCACAGAACCCCCTTGCACCGCGTCCAAGGCAATCTGACCGGCGTCGCCTACAGAGACAACATCCTGCAGCCCATTGCCTTGCCTGCCCTTCAGGCCGTGGGACCAGGCTCCGTACTGCAGGACGGCAACGCTCCGGCACACAGATCGCGGGTCGTCACCAGCTTCCTGCAGCAGCAACACGTCACCAGGATGGACTGGCCTGCCCGATCACCTGATTTGAACCCGATCGAACACCTCTGGGATGTCCTAGGGCGACAGCTTCGCGCCAACCACCCTCCTGCACCAAACCTCAACATTCTGTTCCAGAATATGGACCAGGAGTGGCAGGCAATTCCCCACAACACCCTCCAGACTTTGGTCAGGTCCATGCGACAACGCTGCGAGGAGTGCATCCGGGCAAATGGCGGCCACACTCGTTATTGACACTTTTGTGTGACATGCTCTTGGCTCTGATTTTTGAAAATAGGGGTGTGTCCATTTCATTTAATTTTTTGCAAACATTAATTTGTATTAACACCTGAAAATGTCATTGATCGATCGACAAATGCATGAATTAAAGACTTTTTGACTTTCCTCGGTGATCCGTGTCGTTCGTTAAAAATGGCGTGTAATAAGACAAGTGGCCCTTGAATTCGTTTGAGTAGTATATGTGGAAGAATGCATGAGAGAGAGAGAGAGAGAGAGAGAGAGAGAGAGAGAGAGAGAGAGAGAGAGAGAGAGAGAGAGAGAGAGAGAGGGCGAGAGGACAGACAAACAGACAGGCAGGCAGGCAGGCAGACAGACAGAAGACAGACAGACAGACAGACACACACACACAAGACACACAGACAGACAGACAGACACACACACACACACACACACACACACACACGCGCGCGCGCGCGCGCGCGCGGAGAGAGAGAGAGAGGGAGGGAGGGAGAGAGAGAGAGAGAGAGAGAGAGAGAGAGAGAGAGAGAGAGAAAGAGAGAGAGAAAGAGAGAGAGAGAGAGAGAGAGAACCTGGATGCCTGCAACAAACATTAATTATATCGTCAAGGGCAAAACAAGAGCTGCGTCCACGAAAAAAACTCAGAGTTGGCCAAGCTTTTCTTTCCTGAACCCACACACCCTAATCGATTTCACGCTATCTTCCCAATTATACCAGTATATATGTTTCATCTAAATGGTGGGGTGCTGAGATATAGCGCGATTTAAACTTCTACAGAATTCAGGAAGTGAGAAGAATGGGATGACGCGTCAGAACAGTTCGTGGTGTCATGTAAGGTTATGTTGTGAAGACTAGAATTTTCTCGAGTGTTGCTGGCAGCGTCGCAGGCGTGTTTATCAGTCAGGTCATGGCCTTGACCCGCGCGCGACCGAGTTAGGCTAATATTAGCTTGTTGTGACACAGTAAGTCAGTCGCGTCGCAGTTAGGAATGTGGGAGTATGTGCGATATTGTGCTGGTAGTTTCTAGAAATTGTGTAAAGGTATATAAGGAGCGAAAGCGAGTGAGAGAGGGAGAGCAGCAGATACGACAGAGTCAAAGGTGAGAGCTTTGACTCCCGAGGTAGCGAGTTTTCTGCTGTGTGCTAGCGAGCCTCTGCGGTACTGTGTGCAGAGTGAAGCTGTGTGAGTGCTACGAATTGCTGTTGCTGATTTTCACCACTGTAGAGGTCAGTGCGTGAATAAAGTTCATTGGAAACGACCACCAGAGTCTGTCACTTCGACTTCCTAGCGCAAGCCAGGAGAACCCCCGTACATCAAGATATTGCAGAGAAGAGTGCAACATGTGCATACATTGGAAGGTGAAGTTGTCAGAAAGTCGCGTTCTAAACGTTGCGGTTTTCTATCGTCACGACGTTAACCTCGATGGTGCTTTTCTTTAGGGGTATGTTTGTGACTACAGTTCACTACACGTGTTCATGTCCATCTCCCTGGATGATCCCGTAAGACCCTATTCTCCACCACCCCTCCACCCAGGAAATGGCATTGACCAACTGTCGACACACGACGACACTGAAAGACAAGGAGTCCTAACTCTAACATTTTGTGAAGACTCTTGACCTGCTCATTTTGGTAACTACTTGACACAGATGTGCATTTTTCACGTTGATATGTCCGACCCTTCCCTAAATTTTACGATATCTGACCCAAAACATATCACACAAGCCAACGACATTAATGGGAAGAACACTCCTGTATCCAGCATTGTCAACACTCATGTCTTTGTCGGGGTGTGACAAGCCTGGCAAAGTTTTGTACAGCCATTACCAAAAAGAAAATTCTGCTTCCCCTCCGACTTTGCAGAAAATAGCGATGAGAATTAAAATAAAAGCATCCTGTCTATAGACCAGGCAAGTTCCATTCTTGTATAGTCGGTAGGTGAGTAAACTTCAATTTTCGCGACAGTGAGAAAACTGTATAGGTAGAAAGTTCAAAATCCTCGTTTTCGATGGTAATATATGCGCAGTATCAATGAATTGGTCCACGAAATGGGGAATGTTGCTCTTTGGGTGGATTTTCCAATGTGGTTGAAAAATTCCAATACAAGACTTGTAGAATATCAACCATCAAGATCGACAGAAGACCTTTTCAAGCTAGAGGACACTCACCTTGGATGCAACTGTACTTTAACACTCCAAAAACGGAAGAGCCGTTTCTGCAAGTCGTAACCTCTGTGTACAGTCTGCTCTCCTGGAGAGGTCGATACTGACACTGTGTTTTGTTCCAGCAATTCGAAAAAGTTCGACTAAATGATTCGTCGCTCACTCCATGGATACACTTGAAGTTTCCTGCCTGACAACACTCAGCTGAACATCCATCAGTACACGTAGTGGTGCTGTCATTGAAGGCATGCTGCTCATCCAGGATGACGATTCTCGCACCATCTGAGCACGTCACGTTTTCTAAGGAACAAGGCTGATTCTGACGAAAGCATGTTTGGGCTTTGTTGACGCTTGCCTGGTTGTTTGCTGAAATGACAAGAATATAACATGCAGGTTTCGAAGATTACCGAGAACACATTATTGCAGTTTAGTTGCAACTGAAGCACCTCAGACCAGATAACACCAAGAAAACTGACCGAAAAAAACACATTCAAAAGCAATCATATAATAAAAAACGCTTTTAAATTGTTTTCAAGTAGCCAAAACGTAAATTCTATACCATGATTGCGCAGATTGACCCAATTAGCGATGTTTCCACCACAGATCTGTCAATCGGTCCTCACTCATTCCATCTGACACAGCGAAGCCAGAATTAGATGGGAACGGTGGTGCAGAAAGCAACAAAGCAAAGGAAGTCTCCCGAACCTTGGGGGAAGGAAGCCAGGACCAGCAGAGTTGCCAGACAGAGGTGTAGACCTCCTTCCATTGCTGTGCGTGTGTGCAGATACTGATTGTTGTTGGTGTTGTTACTCTGGTGTCCTCGTGGCTGATGACGACAATGCTTCTTGAGCAGATTCTTCCTCCTCGAGGCCTGTGTGGAAATATAGCTATGATAGTTATATTTGTAATACAGTTGTTGCTCAAGCAAGCATGCATACACACACGCTCACGCTGAGAACGGTAGAACTTTTTTTTTTAAACAGTCGTGGAAAGAAATGTAATCAGGCACACATATAATGTATAGCACGCAAACGTACATGCACACTCATTCTCTCTCTCTCTCTCTCTCTCTCTCTCTATCTCTCTCTCTCTCTATCTCTCTCTATCTCTCTCTATCTCTCTCTCTCTCTCATACACATACACACACACACGCACATGCAGACTGAAAACTACGCGCGCGCGTGCCCACACACATACACATGTACACGCATACACACACGTACAAACACACATGCACATACACACATGTACACACAAAATATCACGCGCGCGCGCGCACACACACACACACATACACATTACACATACACATACACATTACACACAAACGTGCACACGCATAAAAATAAAACCACACACGCATACATACATGTACACACATAAAACCACACGCGCACACACACACACACAAACACACACACACGCACACACACACGCACACATACACACACACATACACACATACATACACACTCGCGCGCATACCTAAAAACACGCGCGCACACACACATCCACACATACACAAGCACACACACACACAAACACACACACACACACAAATACACACACACTTACACACACAGACATGCGTATGCGCGCACACATGTAAAACCACACTATGCTTACAGACGTATAGAGCTGTAGATATCAATTCCAGTACATCAACAAATCACACAGACTCTATACGTGTTGCGTAAAAGAATTACGGAGCGGGACTGGGATATACGATATGCATGGATTAGAACATGACAAAACAAGTTACAAAATGGCGGTCATTACCATGGCTGCAATTTCAAGTCTTCTTTGCAAAAAATACTGAACCAAAAATCGCACGGTGTGACTCATTGGAGAAAAAAAACCCGATGCATTTCGACAGGCAGAGATAAGAAACATAAAAGGCGATACTTACTGGGCAGAAAGGCTGGGTTGGAGAAATTCAAAGTATTTGCCGTTGATGACTGAGTTTTTCAGGTGCACACACAGGCACAAAAACTCACTCACACCAATATGTCTTTTCGTATCAGCTGGTTTCTCAGTGCCCTGCTTGGCTTCAAAATGCGACGTTAAAAATCCACAGCGAGAAACTGCGCGCTCCCCCAGCCGATCGGGAAGTAAGAGCGACCCCCTACTGTTCTTTGTGTGCAGTCAAGATCTGCAGTGATCGTCTTCACTGAAATGTCGACCTCTCTCCACGGGCCGCCACAGCCGGCGTGAGGACGGCGACGGGACTTGCGAGACTTGTTGACACGCCCGTCTCAGAGCTGTGCAGTGGCTCTCCTCCATGCAGTGCGGGTCCTTTGTGAAGCCGCTCTGTCGAGCTGCTCTCCTCAATGGGTCGCCTTCCAAGACGAGGAAAACGCTGAACAGGGCGTCATTATGACAAACTGCATCAAAAGACGTGGCGTTTCGAGCCAGGCGTAACTCCTGTGGTTACTAGAGGCAGAAAGGTGCGGTGTTCGAAGCTCTACAGATCGTAATTTTTCCTCCTCGGGCAAAGTTCATACCTCGCATTGCCTCTCTTCATCCAGGAGTAAAACCAAGTATCTGTATGGGCAGCGATGCAGCCATATCCATCATTAGGTAGGAGCATGCCCTAGGTAGTGGAGATGGTAATTATACTACACAGTGAGCATCCTGTTTGCATCTGTGTTTGTCGTCAGTTGCTGGTAAAGTATTAATGAAGTGGCCCACTGCTCAGAGTGTAAACATTCAAAGTGGTTCGAGATTGAGATATATGGGTGGTAAGTCACTATGAAAAAATCACCTCGCCATGTTCCTTTAATTTCAGTGTCACGATTGTTGAGTTGTCCCAATTTGTTTGCTAAAACATTCTGTGTAAGTTTGATAGTATGCGGGTGAGTGAGTGAGTGAGCGAGTGAGTGAGCGAGCGAGCGAACGAGTGGAGTGGTGTGAATTTAGTCAGTCAATTATGCTGTCAGTCAACTGCCAGTCATTCAATCAGTCAGTTGGTCGGTCAGTTGGTCAGTAGGTCGGTCAGTCAGTAAGTCAGTCAGTCGGTCGATCAGTCAAAAAGTCAGTCCACCAGTTTATCTTTCAGTTGGTCCGTTCGTCGGTCGATCAGTCTGAATACTTCCATGTTTTTGTGATTGCACATGCATGCACGGCGTCCTTACGTAAAAGCGTGTGCATATCCCGGCATGCCCCTTCGTCGTCTCTGTCAGTCAGTCTATCACCCAGTCAGTCAGTCAGTCACTGAGTCACTCAGTCAGTCAGTAAGTCAGTCAGTCAGTCAGTCAGTAGTCAGT
>JAWQFJ010021779.1:0-2500 GCA_034096865.1 Theodoxus fluviatilis
GCCTTCGCTGCACCCACTGCATCTCCGTGCACATTTCATTAGAGGGAGACAACTTGGGAAATCCGTATTTGACTTCCGCCTTCGCAAACCAGCTCTTATGGCTTTTGTGATCAATGACCTTGCATAGCCTACTAAGGCTAGTAGACCGTTAAGCTTCACACATTCATTGAGTATGTATTCATTCTTTTGTTTGTTCGTTTATTCATTCATTTAGGCGTTCGTTTGTTCATTTGTTCGTTATTAATTTGTTCGCTCGTTTATGCACTCGTTCGTTCATTCTTTCGTTCGTTGTTCAATTATTCATTCATTCATGCATTCATTCATTCATTCATGCATTCATGCATTCATTCATTCATTCATTTGTTCGTTCGTTCATTCATTCATTCATTTGTTCGTTCGTTCGTTCATTCATTCATTCATCTAATATTCCGTTCATTCTTTCTTTCATTCATTCATTCATTCATTCATTCATTCATTCATTCATTCACATTGGATTTATTGACGACTTCAGTCAAAGGCAAGGCTTACATGCAAATTCCTGAGTCAAACACAGACATGGAAAAAACAGACCATGTTTTCCATCAACTTAACTGAAGGACTTCTGAAACTAGATTGGGTAGAGTTTTCTCGCGTTATACCCTAACCTCCACCCCCACCCCCCACCCACCCCCCACCCCCACCCCCCAACCCCTTGTCAATGCAGGTGGTCTTGGTTAACATTATGTACATTTGCAATATTCCACAATGAATGAACAACGAAGTTTCAGTAATTACCACAGAGTTTGAGAGTAAATGACGTTGAATGCGGAATGGCTGAAGTTGGAGCTGTCTTTCCCTGCATCACTTTGGCATCGCACTCTCGGAAGACCATCAGCGCGCTCCATGGAGATCCGTAGCGTAGGTGCAGCCTCTGCTGCGCCGGCTGTGGCTGTAGAGACCGATCCTCGAGCGGCAGTCTCTGCTGCATGCGCCACAGACGTGTTGGGTCGTCTGGGCTGTGGGAATCGGAGCGGTGCGTCTTCCCCGGGCTCTCTTTTCCGCCGCGAGCTGGCCTCTCGCCTCATCCGCCACCCTCGTGCCCTCACGGACATGTTGGCGCCAGCCACTTCTGTCTACAGCCAACGTTGCCCAGTCTCCTGTGGGGATGTTGCAGGTCTTGAGGTCTATTCTGCAGGCGTCCTTGAAGCTGAGTCTGGAACCACCGGCTCTTCTTTTGCCCTGGACCAACTGGCCAAACAGCATGTCCTTTGGCAGCCTGCCGTCCCTCATGCGCTGTAGGTGCCCCAGCCATCATAGATGACGCAGACTCAGCGGGATGTACATGCTGGGGACCTCGGCGCATAGTAGCACGTCGCTGTTTATGATGTGGTCCCACCGGCTGACTCCGAGGATGCGCCTCAGGCAGCGCACGTGGAAGGCGTTCAGCCTGTGCTCCTGCCTCATGCAGGTGGTCCAGGTCTGGCTTCCATAGAGCAGAGTGGTGAGGACGCAGGCCCGGTAGACGAGGATCTTGGTGTGTTTGGTGAGGGAGTTGTTTTCCCACACTCTCTTGGAGAGTCTGGCCATGATGGTGTTTGCCTTCCCTAGCCGCGGATCGAGTTCATCATCAAGCGAGAGACAGTTGGTAATAGTCGATCCCAAGTAGGTGAAGATTCAGCTGCTTCAAGTGTGGTGTTGTTGAATATGATGGATGGAGGGCCCCCCAACATCTTGCACGCAGACGTTTGTCTTCTTTATGCTGATGGTGAGGCCGAACTGTTTGCATGCATCTACAAACTGGTCCACCATTCTCCGAAGAGCGTCCTCTGTGTGGCCAACTAGGGCCACATCGTCGGCAAAGAGCACCTCCCTGATGAGCACTGTTCTCGCCTTGGTCCGGGAGCGCAGGCGCGCAAGGCTGAACAGGTTCCCGTCGGACCTGGTATGTCGGTAGATGCCGTCAGTAGATGCATCGAATGCATGCGATAGGAGCATGGAGAAAAATACGCCGAAGAGGGTCGGTGCAAGTACGCAGCCCTGCTTCACGCCGCTGGTGATTGGGGAGGAGTCTGAAGAAGACCCATCATAACGGACTTTCCCCCTCATATCAGCTTGGAAGGATATCAGTATGCTACGGAGTCTGTATGGGCAGCCTATCTTCTTTAGAAGATCAAACAAACCTTTTCGACTGACAAGGTCAAAGGCTTTAGTGAGGTCTGCAAACAGCATGTAGAATTCCTGGTTCTGCTCTTTGCATTTCTCTTGCAGTTGTCGGAGAGAAAAGATCATGCCTGTTGTTGATCTGCCTGCCCTAAAGCCGCACTGGGCCTCTGGTACACGCGCTCTGCGAGTTTCTGCAAACGTTTGAGTAGGACGCGAGCAAACATCTTGCCTACGATACTGAGAGGGGAGATTCCTCTGTAGGTGTTGCAATCAGAACGATCATCCTTATTCTTGTAGAGGGTCACGATCGTGGCGTCGCGCATGTCGTAAGGGACTGCTTCTTCCTCCTAGGTGGTGG